>ML317257.1:0-22252 GCA_005239505.1 Nicotiana paniculata
AAAATTTAACATATTAAGATTAGATATAACCTTAATATTTATAGCAAAAAATAGTATAGAATTGGGTGTGGTCAAAAAATAGTTGTTCACAGTAAGTGATGCACCATGTTGTCAGCCTCAAGTGCTCACACTCTCGATATCTTAACCACTCGGTATTGTATATGGCCCACATGACCTAGGGAAGATCAATCCCAGAATATATACAATACTGACCATAGGTCACCCAGTACAGAGGAAAGGCCAATCCAGCCCTGTGGAGAAGATCCATCTCCAAGTATCAAGTACTTCGGACAAGATCCATCCCTTAATAATATTAACCGTGCTCACTGGGGGTGTGTTACAGACACCGGAGGGGCTCCTACAGCCCAAGAGCTATCATAACATCAATATATCCGCTGCAGCGTACAACCCGATCCTATATCTGTCACTTATAATCGGCTTTCGGCATCACTCAATCATCAATCTTTCCAGTCTCACTCATGGGCCCAAAACATCATGAAACTAGCCCAACATAGTAATATGATGAATCAATAGATAACGACTGAGACGGGTTTATGGCATTAAATACATATATAAGACTGGGTATAAAATATCAGTAAAAGCAGTAAAGTGACAACAAGAAACGACCATTATGAGTCTCAACAGTACTGGCATAAAGCCTAAACATGATATCTAGTATGATTGACGGCTCAATCACTTTATTACATGATAGAGACACGAATATCAACAAGATATTATTACTACACAGTGCCATGGAATCAACCAGGCCGCAATTCTCACGATGCACGCCTGTGACTTGGCATGTGCGTCACCTCAATACCAATCAAATAATATGTATTTCGGGGGTTTCGAACCCTTAGAACCAAGTTTGAAAGCATTACTTACCTCAACTGCGCAAAAATACTACTTCGAAATGCCTTTGCCTCTCAAACTGGTCTCCAAATGCCTTGAATCCAGCCAGAAGCAATAAGAGGTAATGAATATAGGCTAAAGGAAGCATGAAATCTAACCCAAAAATCTGAAATGGCTCAACCCCTCGGGCCTCTCAAAATTTGACAAAATTCACAAAACCCGAAAGCCCATTCACTCATGAGTCTAACCATACTAAATTTATCAAAATCCGGCACCATTTGGTCATCCAACTCCCCAAATTCCACTCTCCATTTCTCAATCCCTAAATCCCCAATTTTCACTTCAAAATCTCGCTAATTAGGTGGGGAAATCAGTGGGGAAACAAGTTTTATGACCTAAAACGAGTACAAGAAGCTTACCTTAATAATCAACTTGAAATAAGACTAAAATCGCGAACCCTTGCTTTTAACCTTCTGCCCAAAGTTTTCGCACCTGCAGCTATTTATCTGCACCTACGTTGCCGCTTCTGTGGAAATATTTCCGCTCTTGTGGAGTTCACTTAACCAGCTTCTTCTGCTCCTGCGATCAAAGGACCGCATTTGCGCATATCGCAAGTGCGGGAAACCCATCACATATGCGGCTCAACCTCACACCTGCGCCTACCTTCCCGCTACTACGACCAACACAGGTGCGAGATATCATTCTCACCTGCGACCTTTGCTCAACTCCTCCTTGGCTTCTTCCGCGGTTCCTTTCCCGCTCCTAGCAACAACATCACTTCAGTTGTTCACAAATTCTAAACCAAGTCTGTTAACCTCCTGAATTCAACTCAAGGCCCTCGGGACCTCAACCAAACATACCAAAAAGTCATATAACCCAATACGAACTTAGTCGAACCTTCGAATTACTCAAAACTACATCAAAACATCGTTTACAACCGGGTTCAAGCCTAAAGAACTTCTAAACTTCCGAATTCCGCAAATGATGCCGAAACCTATTAAACCACATCCGATTGACCTCAAATTTTGCACAAGTCCTACATGACACCACGAACCTACTCCAATTCCTAGAAACGAATCTGACCCTGATATCAAAATATCCACTACCGGCCGAAATTGCCTAAATTCCAACTTTCGCCAATTCAAGCCTATTTCTACTACGGGCCTCGAAATCACATTCTGAATGAGCTCCTAAGTCCAAAATAACCTAAAGGAGCTAACAGAACTATCAAAATTCAAATCCAAGTTGGTTTGCACATAAGTCAACTTCCGGTCAACTTTTCCACTTAAGCTTTCAATTAAGAGACTAAGTGTCTCAATTCACTATGAAATCACTACGGACCCGAACCAACCAACCCGGTAAGACATATAACAACAGTAGAGAACAAACGAAGCAGAAAATAAGGGAACGAGGTTATAACTCTCGAAACGACCGGCCGTGTCGTTACAAGAAACAATCAGTAAGCCTTTATACAAAAAAACAAATAAACATAATGAACAAAACTGCACGGCATCACCCTTCGTGCTTTTACTCTCAACCTAAATATGAAACAATAATAATTGCACAACATCACCCTTTGTGCTTTTACTCTCAACGTCACCGTGAAACAATAATAACTACATGACATCATCCTCCGTGCTTTTATTCTCAACCTCACTGTGAAACAATAATAACTGCACGACATCACCCTTTATGATTTTACTATCAACCTCACCATATAACATTAAACATAACAAAAGGGAGACAGAATAAGCAATAATAGGCCTCACATCAACAATGTTTCCACAATATCATCCTCAACTTCAGAAAACAATACTTATCTTAAATACCTCATAAATGCAAAAAGAACGATCAATTTAGTAACCAACTAATCTAAGCATGGATATCATGATCAATGAAAGAAATAAACTACAAGGAACAAGTCCCACCCGCATGATTTGACCCAAAAACAACGCATAAGTACTCGTCACCTCACATATACGTTGTACCCAACCTCTAAACATGTAACAAATAGGCCAACAAGTCTTAATACCTCAAGTTAAGGTTAACCACGACACTTACCTCGCTCCAAAGACCAACTCAAAGCTCAACCATGGATTTACCCTTCGAACAAGCCTCCAAACCAACCAAATCTAGCAAATTACAACTAATTCAAAATAAGGCTTAGGGTTGCGAGACTAAAATACGGACCCGATATCAACAAAGTAAAATATTGGTCAAACCTTCTAAGTTATTAAGTCTTTTAACTTCAATTTTTTGAAAACATACAAAAATTCGAGCTAGGGATCTCAGAATTCAATTCCAGGCATAAGCCCAAGTCCTAAATCACGATACGGATCCACCGGGACCGTCAAAACACAGATCGGGGTCTGTTTGCTCAAAATGTTAACCGGAGTCAACTCAAATATATTATAAAGGTGAAATTTCTTACTTTAACATTTTTTAACATAAAAAACTTCCGAAAAAGCATTCGTACTATGCACGCAAATTGAAGAAGCCTTAAAAGAGCTAACGAAGGCTTCAAAACACAAATTTAAGGTTTAAAACTCTAATTGAACTACCGGGTCATCACAGTAGGAGCGCCAATACCGCTGCTAGGATCCAATATTTTTCCGCCATCACTTGTGCTTTATATTTTACAAAGGTAGAAACTAAAGCGACTTTATCATGTTCAAAAAAATTCCATACAAGTGATGTTTTAGTACTACCCCTTACAGGAGGTACGTGGGGTAAAGCTCCAAACTGAGATTGACTCTAAGTTGGAGCTTCTGTTGCTGGGCTAGTGGGTGTTTCATCTAGTTCTTCTTCCTCCTTTTCTTCTTCCTTATTAAAATTAATATCATTGTCAAATTGTCTTTGTAAAGTTTCATGATCTAGTTATTCTTCCAGATTAATATTGTACAATACAGGGGGGTTGGGTAAATAAAGTTTCATCAATATAAGTCATTTCATCTATCTGTTTTCTAATTCAAGGAGGAAGATTACGATTACCATAACTAGTTGTCACGGCCCAAAATCCAACTAGTCGTGATGGAACCTAATCCAACCTGCTAGGTAAGCCATTTAACAACTATCCAATTCCAATGAAATTTAATAAGACAATTGAGTAAAAGAATGTATCTAAATCCAATACATATCCCAAGGACTGGTAGTACAAATCACGAGATTCTAAAAATAGAGTTTACAAAGCTGAAATGAAATAAATACATCGGCTGTTTGGAAAGTACATAAACAGAGTTTTACAGATCTAAGGCTACCACGAACAAGAGGCAGCTACAACCGGAACGTAGGTACGTCTTCAATCCAGCTCCTATCGAGCACAACAATATCAGTAGCCAACATCTGCACGCAAGTTGCAGAAGTGTAGAATGAGTACAACCGACTCCATGTAACTTAGTAAGTAACAGAACTAACCTTAAGTTGAAAGTAGTGACGAGCTAACACAAAGGTCGGGTCCAATACCAATATTCCACAACAGTTCATAACAACATAGTACAAGTAATAAAAGAGGTATCTGAGAAATAAAATGCTGAGCTCGTTCACAATTCCAGAAAATAGGCATGATTTTCAAGTATCTCAGTGAAAACCCAAATCTTTTACCGAAAATGCCAAAATACGAGTAAGTTTGAAAATTGTGGGTTTTCCCAAAAATCCTTTCGACAATAAGTAAGATGTTTCATTTTCAGATTTCATGAGGAAAGTACGTCTCTATGCCTACATGTCAAGATACAGGTAAAACCATAAATGTCACCAAATCCGGGTAGCAGAATGAAATGCATCTCTAAGCATGTATCTCAAGTACGCATGTCAAATTCAATGCATCTCAATGATGAGCTCATGTACTCACACTCTCAGAGTACTCAATCTCATTGTCTCGTATTCTCTCTCACTATGCTCAATGCTCAGCACACTCAATCACTCAGCACTGTTGAATACCTGGTGTGGCGTGCACTCCGAACCACATATGACCGTAAGGCCCTGTCACTCCCCAAAACCGAGGAGTGTGGCCGACGCTCAACCGAGTAAACCCAACTGAGCAAGCCAATTAGATTTCATTCTACCCAAAATTTATTTTTGAATAAAGAGAAGATGTAGTCCATTAATCATACTTTATAAATATTTCATTAACAACTTCCATTTTATTTCCATTAGTAGTTTCAACCATAATATCAAAAATATTACAATTTTTATAGATATGATGAAAAACATACATGACAAATACAAATATTTCTAATTTAATTTCCTATATCAAACACCACCCACAACTTGTCTACGGAGCCTCTAAATACAACTGAAGAGTAATGTGGAAATGCCGACAACAAGGCTCCGACTATACCTAAAAATACAGAGTACATGAAAAACAAATGACACAGGTCCCCGAAATGAAGTGGGGCTCACCAAGTCGGCTGAAAAGAAGATGCACCACTAGTTGCGACCAACAATGCCCGCTATGGAACCACCTACATCCATTTAAAGATATAGCACCCCCGGTAAAAGGGACGTTAGTACTGTCGAATAGTATTAGTATGAAAAACTAAACACTTACCTTGATATAAGAAAATAGTCATGTTGTACAATAAAAGCGTCAAACAAACACTATAACATCAAGTAGATGATCACATAAGTTCTCAGTTCACTTTTCATCTTATTAGGTTGGTAATGTTAGTGCCATGTGCCACAATCCACAATACCACCGTGTTCTTACACGGAGTCCGATCTCGACCCGACCGGTTAGGTCGTCTCGTTTGATACATCCACCTTTTCCACAATTCCAATCATCATTTTCAGCACAATTACCACCATGTGTGCGGCATGGTTCCTGATCACGACCCGGACGACTAGGCCATCTTACTCAAGACATTTCCATTTTCCATCAATCATCTCATTCCATATTCCCCACACATATTTCAATTTCTTCGGCAGTAGTGGCCACAATAGTTATGTCACACTTGGCACTTGGCCACATTTCATAATTCGAGTTCTTTTCCCATATTTCACATTATTATCAATTTCATCAAAGAAGCCTTCCAATTCAAGATATTAAGTACACACGGAGAAATTATGAATCATATTGAGTCTTTCACATACTTTGGCAATTTAACACATATTCCATATATTTAACATATCATCAAGTGACAAGATAGCATAGTGGGAGCATTCCAACAAATATTGCACATAAATTCTTACAACACAGGCCCATTCGAAATATCATTTTCTATATCAATCAAGGTTGAAACTTACACCAATAGTATGGACACCATGGGGTTTCAATTTCTAAAAAGAGGAGGTTTAACCATACATATCTCAATAGAGCGTTGAGGAAAATTTTACTTTTAGAAGTCATTTTAAGACAGTTGAGTCGAGGCTCATTTCACAATCTGTTTCATGTATTTCCTCATTTCATAGGCATCGCTAGGCACAATTATAAACGTTATCCACACTCCCATTTAATTCATTTTCAAACATCTTTATAGTTTATCAACCACTAGACACAGTCAATCAAGACATTTAGTATGCATACGAGCGGTTAAAAGTATTAAGCATATCGAGTTTTTCCTTACCTAATCGTGTATACCGGTTTTCATTTAAACCACAACTCAAAGCCATACAATTTTAATTAAGAAATCCATACTTTAAACATCTATTGTTCAACATAAGGATCGTACAGAATAATCAAGTTTATGAGTTTATAGGGGATAACCCGGAACATAGAAATTAATGATTTTTAGTCGGTCATACTTAAGCTTACGGAAGCATTATGGAATTCAATTCCGAAAGAAAATGTTTAGCCAACATACCTTGATTGAGATTTTCCTTAAATTACTACAACGTTCCGGAAATCCTAGCAATCCCAATATATTTCGAGATATAACAAAATTGAACACAAATTAGAAAAATATTCATAGTCTTAGCTCGTTTGAGCGTCTCATCAAACACTAGGTGTACATTAAGTCTTTTAGGTCCTTTTATAGAGGATTTCATCAAACTTCAACCCATCCTTAAACATTTTTAGCTCAACAATGTTCCTACACCCGTTGATAGCACATGAAAGCAAGATAACAACTCCAATACCCACAAACTTTCTTGATAATTTACCCATCTTTAGTTAAAATTCGAAATTAGGGGTTAGGGTGTAGAATCTTACCTCAAGGATAAAGATCTAGTGTTTTTCCTTGTTAATATTCAAAGATTTGTGTAAGAATTGAAGAATGCTTTAATGAAGATCACTTCCTCACTCTAGGGCTCCCTCTCTCACTCTAAAATATCATATTCTTTGCTCAAAAATGACCCTGCGTGTATTTAACGAAGTTGGGTCGGGTTATAAAGATAGAAGAACAGATAGTCCAAAATTTCCGGACCGGGCTACAGACCTGGCGTCGCCAGCCTAAAGCCTGGCCTAGCCTGGCTTTAGCCTGGCCTCAGCAGCCTAAAGCTTCATCCAGCTTGGCTTTATCCTGGCTAAATCCTTGTTTAGCCGTGACGAAAAATTTCAACTCCCCAGCGTATTGTTCAACCCAAAACCCTGAAAATACAATGCATTAGCCTACCTTGACACCACAAAACCTTAAATTACATAGTGATATTTTTTGACGCCTTATATCCCCCGCTTGGGATCATTCGTCCTCGAATGAGAAGTAGAGTCTGCCCCAAACACTTAACGTAATATATCTCTTTTCTCACCTACCTCAAGTCCCTAAATTTTGACTAACTCTCAAATTTTTCAGAAATTTCGGTAGAGCCTCTGTTGTAACTACGCCTATCCAGCTACCAGAGAACCACCAAAACCATCTTAACAACACATCCACAACTCGAAAAATCACCACAATGTATATATCAATAACGCTAATCTCAACATTACAAGCACTACATTATCATAATGATACACGGACATGGACTACACATTTTTAAAACATAACACCTAAAAGGTACCTTTCAAATCAAAACCAATTGTTATACAATCAAGAGAAAATATTTTCCTTCCACGACACTTTCGTCCTTCAAGGTGGCCTCTTAGACTTACAGACATCGCCATAACACATTCATAGGAAAATCTCAACTCCCAAACTTACCTAACAAGGATGACAAATAGATACCTCGCATAAGCTAACATCCATTAACTTCACCTTCAATAGCTCCCATGGTAATTATACACAAAGTATCTCCAACTACCTTCTTAGACATAGGCACATGAAAACACAGGGTACATAGGGAACAACGATGGGAAGATATCGTACTCATAGTGCGGCCTAATGTGAACCACACTTATTTCACCTTCATTATCAATTCACATATAATCTTCAGGGAGAAAATATTGAGAATAACCCGTTCACCCGCTAAATCTCTAAGAGAACACCCACCCTAAACCTTTGATGACCTTCAACAATCACTCTGAGATGTGCTATCATAAATTGACCATAAAATACCTATCAAATATATGTGATCACGAGGTGATGCTTCCTCTTTGACATGTTTGAACCTTCAATACCCAATAGATTTAATGCAATGAGGAACAACGGAGTTCAAGATTGGGCTGGAATTATTTAGGAATCCATTAATGTGCCGAGCAGAGTACTTCATCAGGTTATATGCTAAGAGACGCGAGGACTACTACTAACAATCTGACATGGTTAATCATTGTGACGACATCAATCATTAGACAAATGAAGCATAGAGGTAACTAGCGCGCATTGATAAGGTGGGAACCATGTACGTGATTCTGAGATCTAAAACAAGTGGGCCTTTCTATACATGAGATACATGGGAGTCATAATCGGGAGGATGAAAACACTAGCATCAGTTATTCTTGGGAGGCGACGAGTTATGCAAGGGATAGTAACAATTGTTCCTTTCCATTTATGCATTGCCCGACAATAGTAAGCTTTAAGGAGAGGTGGTCAAGTATGTTACACCGGTTGCCTCCTTGAGTGTAAGGAAGGTCAGTTTAGCTCCAAATGGTAATATTCTTGCAACATGGATGTGATAGAGATTTCAAAAGAAATACATGAAGTTGAATTACACTCTTAACATTAACTGGCACAAGGAAGCTATGCCACAAGCCTATGAGGATGAAAAAGAAGTCAAACACATATGAAATTATCATAATTCAAACAGCCTAACCCTTCCTGACAATTGATCCTATATGGGATAACCAAAAATACAACAACTTGTCTTCCAAATCAATATGCTCATGATATGTGAAAAAATCTAAAAGTATCTAATCTCAACCTTTTACGAGTGAAACCACATAGCTAGGACATCTTAGTATTGGGACAAAATCAGGTATTGGCTAGAGTGGTTCTAATGGTTAACATGATGCTCTGGGAGAAAGACAAATAAAATCCACCCAGGGAGGTGGAATGCCAAGGATAGCAAAACTCCCCGCACATGACAAGGACATAGTCAATGATTCTAGAAGTCGAGTGTGTAAAGACAACGGAACCCAATGAGACAGTACAAAATAATCATGGAAGGTTTGCGGATGTTCATAATGATTTCTCCATAGATTTTGACTTGAGAAGTACCCAGATGCTAATAAAATACAGGAAAAAATTAGACGTAGACGTTGTGCTATGATAACCCCCAAAGGTGAATTTGGTCTTAACAGAGAGCCTATTAAGGGTATTTAGAAAGGAAGTGTTATAGTGACACATAGAAGCACACGTTCCCTAATAGTTATCGAACAAGTGTTGGGAAACTAGCACAATGAATTCACTAAGGAACACAATTAACACATGTTATGGAGGTATAACGAGAAAACAAACATTTGTTATGAGTTGGGCATGCTCCTACTATATTTAATCCCAAAATACAATACAAGACCACGTCACCGGCAAACACAATGCTAGGAACAAAGTGAATTACATACTGCGGGATGTCCCAAGTGGACACGAAAGTTATACTAAGATGGCGACACAAGACATTCATAGGACGGAGATGTGAGGATCTCAATTATCAGAGTGACTTTATGCACATGGTGACCATTTCGATTGACATGCACTTATATTATAGGTGTTAAGATATGCTCTTATGTTACTAGACGTTGAGAAGGTTTCATGATGATACTCGCAAGAGAATAGCGTGATTTTTCAAACCATAGAAGCCATATACACCCGTGAGAAAAAGAGTGACTCGAGAAGGATCACAACACTGGGATGCTTAACATGGAACTTGACACCACATAAGTAAACTTTACGATGGTGCATGTATAGGAACAAGCGAGCAAATGTTGTCCATTTAAATAAAAGATTCTATAAGAAATTCATCGGGTATAATCCCTTGTTGAGAATTTAGGAAGGCGAGTGGGAAGTATTAATATTAGAGTTATAACTCAATTCAATGACATAGCTATAGACTTAATTCCACAAGAGGATGTAAATAAGAGAATTTGTGATAGAGTGGATTCACGAATAATGCGTCTCGTTCAACGAGTAGGTGCATGAAATTTTTTTTTTATTCAACATCTTGTTAAGACCATGTTTGTGAGAACTCTTCAATATGGGTGCACATATACAACAAGGAAAAATCGTGTGGTGTTCATAACGATATAGCAAGGAGTGACTTACTTGGTAACTTCAGATTGGCGGGGTAGTGCCTTAACTGATGCCCTATGACTCCATATCTGTAACATACATTGGTACCATACTAACATACCACATGATCTGGTGGTGCAGTGACATTAATAAGAACAAGGATACTCCCCTTAGCAACAAATTCTACCAATCCCTTCATGGCTCGATACATTCTCCTAACAAACTCTTGGGCAACCTCCCTCGGATTCAATGGCGGGGTCATTCCATCCTTACTGCTTCAAACTCGTGGATTATGGTATCAAGATTACTCATCTTCAGAATAAGACATAGCGAGGAAATTAGATCCCTATCTTGTGCTCTACTGCACGATCTGGAGTATCAAAGAAGGGTAAAATTCCTAAATGTGCAAGTAGGATCCTAATTATAGATATGGTCGATAACACAAAGATAAGAAGGACTCTACTAGACACGACTCCAAGACATCCTAGGACACATTAAAACCTTAGGCTCTGATACCAAGTTTGTCACGCCGCAAAACCGAGGAGCGCGACCGGTGCTCAACCGAGTAAACCCGACTGAGCAAACCTGTTAGATTTCGTTCTACCCAAAATTCATTTTTGAATAAAAAGGATATGTACTCCATTAATCATACTTTATAAATATTTCATTAACAACTTCCATTTTGTTTCCATTAGCAGTTTCAACCATAATATCCAAACTATTACAATTTTTATAGATATGATGAAAAACATACATGCCAAATACAAATATTTCTAATTTAATTTCCTATATCAAACACCACCTACAATCTGTCTACGGATCCTCTAAATAAAACTGAAGAATAATGTGGAAATGCCGCCAACAAGGCTCCGGCTATACCTCAAAATACAGAGTACATAAAAAACAAATGACACAGGACCTTGAAATGAAGTGGGGCTCACCAACTCGGCAAAAAAGAAGATGTGCCACTAGCTGCGACCAACAATGCCTGCTATGGAAGCACCTACATCCATTTAAAGATGTAGCGCCCCCGGCAAAAAGGGACGTTACTACTGTCGAATCGTACTAGTATGAAAAACTAAACACTAACCTTGATAGAAGGAATAAGGAAACATATAAAAAGGGAAACAGTCATGTTGTACAATAAAAGCTTCAAACAAACACTATAATATCAAGTAGATGATCACATAATTTCTCGGTTCACTTTTCATCTTATTAGGTTGGTAATGTTAGTTCCATGTGCCACAATCCACAATACCACCGTGTTCTTACACGGAGTCCGATATCGACCTGACCGGCTAGGTCGTCTCGTTTGAGACATCCACCTTTTCCACAATTCCTATATCAATCATCATTTTCAGCACAATTACCACCATGTGTGCGGCATGGTGTCCGATCATGGCCCGATCGGCTAGGACGTCTTATTCAAGACATTCCAATTTTCCATCAATCATTTCATTCCATATTCCCCCCACATATTTAAATTTCTTCGGCACTAGTGGCCACAGTAGTTATGTCACACTTGACACTTGGCCACATTTCATAATCCGAGTTCTTTTCCCATATTTCACATTATTATCAATTTCGTCAAACAAGTCTTTCAATTCAAGATATTAAGTACACACAGGAGAAATTATGAATCATATAGAGGCTTTTACATACTTTGGCAATTTAACACATATTCCATATCTTTAACACATCATCAAGTGACAATATAGAATAATGGGAGCATTCCAACACATATTGCACAGAAATTCTTACAACACAAGCCCGTTCGGAATATCATTTTCTACATCAATCAAGGTTGAAACTTACACCAATTGTATGGACACCATGGGGGTTCAATTTCTAAAAAGAGGAGGTTTAACCATACATATCTCAATAGAGAGTTGAGGAAAATTTTACTTTTAGAAGTCATTTTAAGACAGTTGAGTCGAGGCTCATTTCACAATCTGTTTCATATATTTCCTCAATTCATAGGCATCACTAGGCATAATTATAAACGTTGTACACACTCATTTAATTCATTTTCAAACGTCTTTTATAGTTTATCAACCACTAGACACACTTAATGAAGACACTTAGTACGCATACGAGCAGTTATGAGTATTAAGCATATCGAGTTTTTCCTCACCTAATCGGTATACCGATTTTTATTTAAACCACAACTCAAAGTCATACCATTTTAATTAAGCAATCCATACTTTAAACATATATCGTTCAATATAAGGCTCGTTCTGAATAATCAAGTTTATGAGTTGATAGGGGATAACATGAAACGTAGAAATTAAGATTTTGAGCCGGTCATACTTAAGCTTACGGAAGCATTATGGAATGCAATTCCGAGAGAGAAAGTTCAGCCAACATACCTTGCTTGAGATTTTCCTTAAATTACTACAACGTTCCGAAAATCCTAGCAATCCCAATCTATTTCGAGATATAACAAAATTGAACACAAATTAGAAAAATATTCATAGTCTTAGCTCGTTTGAGCGTCTCATCAAACACTAGGTGTACATTAAGTCTTTTAGGTCCTTTTATAGAGGATTTCATCAAACTTCAACCCATCCTTAAACATTTTTAGCTCAACAATGTTCCTACACCCGTTGATAGCACATGAAAGAAAGATAACAACTCCAATACCCACAAATTTTCTTGATACTTTACCCATCTTTAGCTAAAATTCGAAATTAGGGGTTAGGGTGTAGAATCTTGCCTCAAGGATGAAGATCTAGTGTGTTTTCCTTGTTAATCTTAAAAGATTTGTGTAAGAATTGAAGAATTCTTTAATGAAGATCACTTCCTCACTCTAGGGATCCCTCTCTCACTATAAAACATCAGAATTTTTTCTCAAAAATGACCCATTGCGTGTATTTGACGAAGTTGGGTCAGGTTATAAAGATCGAAGAATGGATAGTCCAAAATTTCTGAACCGGGCTACAGGCCTGGCATCGCCAGCCTAAAGCCTGGTCCAGCCTGGCTTTAGCCTGGCCTCGCTAGTCTAATGCCTGGTCCAGCCTGGCTTTAGCCTAGCCTCACCAGCCTAAAGTCTGGTCCAGTCTGGCTTTATCCTGGCTAAAGCATGGTCTAACCGTGACAAAAAATTTCAACTCCCTAGCGCATTGTTCAACCCAAAACTCCGAAAATACAATGCATTAGCCGAACTTGACACTACAAAACCTTAAATTACATAGTGAAGTTTTTCGGGGCCTTACAGGCCTATTGCGGCGTGTAGCCCAATCCATATATGAATAGCCATAAGGTTCGTTGCGGCGTGAAACTGGATCCATAGATATATATATAATCAACTGCACTCATTAAGGGTTGCAGACTCCAGTGGGGCTCCCACAGCCCAAGCGCTATATGGATGCGGTGTGCAACTCGATCCGATAAAATATAATCAATATAACATGTTGTGGCGTGCAACTCGATCCCAAAATATCACTCTCCCTCAAGCCATCGGCCTCACTCAGTCATCAATCTCTCTAGTCTGACTCACATGCTCACAATGTCATGACACTAGCCCGACAACAATGATATGATATATCAATAAATAATAAGTGAGACTGAGATATGGTATGAATTCATGGAGATGACTAAGTACGAAATATCAATAAAATAAGTGAGATGACAGTAAGAAATGACCACTATGGGTCCAAACAGTATCGGCATAATGCCTAAGCATGATATCTAGCATGATTGACAACTCAACTACCTTATCACATAGTGGAAACACGGATATCAAAAAAGTTGGACCACTATACAGTGCCATGGGAGCAACAGAGTCCCAATTCATATGGTGCACGCCCACACGCCCGTCACCTAGCATGTGCGTCGCCTCAATACCAATCACATAACATGTATTTCAGAGTTTCATACCCTCACCACTAAGTTTAGAAGAGTTACTTACCTCCAACAAGACAATACCAATGCCAAGCGATGCTCCAAAGATGCCATCACGTGCATAGCGACCCCCGAATGGCTCAAAACTAGCCAAAAAGCAACTCAAATACATCAAATAAAGCCCAAGGAAACAATTCCAAATGATAAAGGTTCAATCCTTAATCAAAACCCAGAATCGGCCCTCACAATCGGCCCCGCGCCTCGGAACCCAACAAAACTCACAAAATCCGACAATCCATTCAATCGAGTTCAACCATACTACTTTCATTCAAATTTGACTCTAATTCGATGTTTAAAACTCAAAATTCATATTATGAAACCTTATGCCAAAATCCCCAATTCCCTCTTTAAATACATCAACCAATTTCTAAAAATGAAGATAGATTCATGAAATATAACTAAAATCAAGTTGAGAACACTCACCCCTTTTCATATGGTGAAATTTTCTCGAAAATCACCTCAATCCGAGTCCCACATCTCAAAATATGAACAAAAAACCAAGACCCCCGATTTATAGTTTTTGCCAGCATTTCGCACTTGCGGCACATTAGCCGCTTCTGCGGCGTCACATCTGCAACATAATTTTCGCTTCTGTGGAGTTAGATGAGGATTTGATCCTTGCACCTCCGGACAACATATCCTCTTTTGCAACATCGTAGGTGCGAGCCACCATCCGCACCTGCGAAATAGCTCACTCCTGTGCTCCATCACCATGCACCTACGCATCCGCATATGCGCCCAAATCTCCGCTTCTGCGGTCTTCCACACCCAGCACTCACCTCGCCTCAGCAACACCCTTTTCGCTTTTGTGGCCACCTCACCTGCGCAAACCAGCCGCAAGTGCGATCATACAAGAACCAGCAGCTTTGTAAAATATCCAAAAATGCAATGAAATGATCTGAACCTTGTCCGAAACCCACCTGAGCCCCTCGGAACCCCGTGCGTACATGAAAACAAGTCCCATAACACAATACGGACCTACTTGAGGCCTCATAACACATATAACGACATCAAAACAACAAATCACGCCTCAAATCCAAATCTATGAACTTTGAACTTTTAAACTTCAATAACTCACGCCGAAACACATCAAATCAACCCGGATTGAACCCAAAATTTTCACACAAGTACCATATGACATAACGAAGCTATTCCAATTCCCAGAACCACAATCCAAACCCGATATCCTCGAAGTTAACTTCCAGTCAAACTTATGAACATTCCAAACGTTCAAATTTCTAATTTTCATCAATTTGTGCTGAAACCTTCTAGAAACATCCAAATGCAGATCCGAGCATACACCTGAGTCCAAAATCACCATCCGGACCTAACGGAACCATAATAACTCCGTTCCGGTGTCAACTTCACAAAAAGTGAAACTTGTTCAACACTTTCAATTTAAAGCAATGAAATGATCTGAACCTTGTCCGAAACTCACCTTAGCCACCATGCTCAAAATCAATAACCACGCGCAATCCGACATCAAGTACTCAAAGTGCATTACCATAAACATGGGAAACAGATGACACAATGCCACACAAAACCTGAAAGAACATAACTGATATTCCATCAACCATGCAATACCCAATTACTTATCTCGCTCAAATTTTGCTATAAATCCCGAATAGAATCGCACCAGGTGTGCTTATAACCAACAAATCACAACTCCTCGTAGCATAGAAGAGTAACTCATATATGATTTCAGAACACAAATAAGTTTAACAACAATAAAATGGTACATCCCTCAACAATAGTAGTATGGAGCCAACTAATTCGGCTCGCTGTAGAATACACATCCTAATTGGGCCTACTAATGGACCCCTAAATAAACTCCGGGTACCCACAATTAGATAATTAACCTTCCAAAAGCACACGATGACTGAATCATAACATACTATCATCTCGCTAGCTTCGTCCATAACTTCACAGTCCACAATCATGAAACAATCTGCTCTTGAGAACTCCTTGTCTCCAAATCTATAGAACACACGAATCACCATATATGATCACAACTGCACCGCCAGAATGTATAACACATCTCTCATACACGATCGTCCCACAAGGAATGCATCTAAAATTCTTCCAGGCCACATAGAAAAATTTGAAATCAATAGTCGATCAACCATGTGAGTACCAGAATGCCAATGAAGCATCCGCAAGTCAAAACACAATGCACGTTCTGAAATGCGCACCCTTATCATGCAATACCAAGTAGTAAAAGCATTCATCTAGACATCGGATACCGTCCATACTGCCTAAGAATTTATGTCCTTCCTTTTCAAACTTACCAGGGACCTTGCACTTGCAAATCTCAATTCCATACATCACACCGCATCTACCATGCCATCCTGTGAAGAGTACCAGAACCACATAATAAACTTTGAGTTACAAGCAGAATACATACCCGATCAGTTAGAAACCTTCCATTTGATCCCATCTCTGAAAAATCCCAATATACAACATATTCCTCACGCCGGTAGGAAATATTCACCTTTGATTGTGGTAGAAACCATTGAAAACTCTTCGGAGCCCATTTTCTCATAACCAAGATATCAGAACCGAATCTCTCTAACTCAACCAGCCACGCAAGCCGCCACAACCCAAGAGCATTGCCACGAAATACCTGTAGAAACTAGCCACATCATAAGTACCCAAAGAACCGATTATACCCAAAGTCCCTTCCAAATTGCCTTCAAATTGATACTTCTCCCTGCTAGAACACCACGATCCTTAACCACAATTTCACCACACAAGAGACCCTGGTATAAAACCACAACGCCCTAAGGCCTATAAGATGTTGACTTCCCTCTTAAGCACCCCAAAGTACCACAACAGAGACACCCACTCTAAAGATACCTTATATGAACCTAAAATTGTTTCCTTCACCTTTATGATGCTGAAATGCGTAATCCACAATGGAAATATCGGGTCCTAGCCATATGTCAATCCGAAATTCTCAATTACTACATATAATTCTTGAATCCATTAGAACCATTCTCGAGAGTCATCGACTCTTCTCAAATCTCAATTGCACCGCCCCAAACCTGCCTAAACAACCGCTGACCCATTGGCACGACGACACCCAAAGGAGTAACCCACCTTAATGCGACCAAGAAAATTCCTACTCCATGAACATTACATCCTTCACGACTAACCACTCCATCATTCCACGACTTCCATATACCCATAGAGTGTAATCCAACCCGTATCCAGAAATTCCCTTACTCGAGTCATCCCCAATCTCAACCCCTCCAGTCATACCTGATTCACCGGTATACCTCAAACCGAAACCAATACAACACATAATAGTGCATCAACTCGTCGATATCAGACTCCCCCACTTGGCTCAAATCCATAGATCAAAACACATAATAACTCATAATTCCCATACTCTATTACTGCCATAATACCGCAGTGAGATTCAACTAAATCCTTCCTGAGCTCTTGTAACGCAAACCATCTAATACTTCAAATTATCTACAAATTTTGCATTCACCCTTGTAATAGTCAAGACAACTTCCACAAGCGATCCAAATCAAATTGCAACATATATCATTCAATGGTAAAAGAGAACTCTCTACAAAAAATCATAGGAATCACACAACCTCAGGACACCTCGTAAGAGATAAACCACATGCTTAGCCTCAAACCGACATCTCTTATACCTTTTCACAGGCACAACTACTAAGCAATCACTTAATCTCCCCGGTCTGATATCAATAATAAGACATGAGAACCTATTTTGTTCCAGCATTAAGCACTAGAAAGGATCCTTCAATGCACTCATAACTCAGAACCATACGTCACATCAAGAAAGAAATCAAACACCCAATAGTCCTTGCTACATCTCAAGTAAACTCTTCTCGTCACACTCGAACAATCTGAACACATATTGCAGTCACGTCATACTCACCACATATCCATCCACTCACTCATCGAGCCATAGAGTCCACTCATATGGAAACTACCAGACGTATAAGTCCAAAAGCACGTGCTCACACAATTGAAACCTCTGTGCTCAAGCAATAGTCTCCACTCGGCCTCAAGTCCTCTTGACTAGACCATCATAACCATACTGAAATCAAATCTCGCACCTCATCCATGGAATCACAAGTTGTCGATGCACAACTGATATGCGCTCATGTGCCCATACGAATGCGTGGAAAGAATTCAAAGAGTTAGGCTTCAAGCTGAATCAATGCCGCACGATAAGGAAAGAAAAATGGAAATTTCATGTAACCTCTTGGAGATAGGTATGGACGTCATCATACCGATCCGCAAGACTCTACTAGACACTTTCTCATGACTTGTATAACCTGTGAATCTAAAAAGCTCTGATACCAACTTATCACGACCCGAAATCCAACTAGTCGTAATGGCACCTAACCCAACCTGCTATGTAACCCAATTAACAACCATCCAATTCCAATGAAATTTAATAAGATAATTGAGTAAAAGAAAGTATCTAAATTCTATGCATTTCCTAATGACTGGTAGTACAAATCATGAGCTTCTAAGAATAGAGTTTACAAAGCTGAAATGAAATAAATATATCATATGTTTGAAAAGTACATAAATATAGTTTTATAGATCTAAGCCTACCACGAATAAGAGGCAGCTAAAACCGAGATGTATGCACGCAACAACATCAGTAGACAACATATGCACGCAAGGTGCAGAAGTGTAGTATGAGTACAACTGACCCCATGTACTTAGTAAGTAACAGACCTAACCTTAGGTTGAAAGTAGTCACGAGCTAACACAAAGGTCGGGTCCAATACCAATATTCCAGAACAGTTCATAACAACATAATACAAGTAAATAAAATAAGTATCTTATAAATAAACTGCTCAGCTCGTTCACAGTTTCATAAAATAGGCATGATTTTTAAGTATCTCAGTGAAAATCCAAATCTTTTACCGAAAATGCCAAAATACGAGTAAATTTGAATTGTGATTTTTCCCAAAAATCTTTTCAATAATAAGTAAGATGTTTCATTTTCAGATAGCATGAGGAAAGTACGTCTCTATGCCTATATGTCAAGATACAGGTAAAACCATAAATGTCACCAAATCCGGGTAGCACAAGGAAATGCATATCTAAGCATGTATCTCAAGTATGCATGTCAAACGCAATGCATCTCAATGATGATCTTATGTACTCACAATCTCAGAGTACTCAATCTCATTGTCTCGCATTCTCTCTCACTATGCTCAATGCTCAGCACACTCAATCACTCATGTCACGACCCCAAATCTAAGCTAGTCGTGATGGCACCTATCGTGGAACTAGGCCATCCAAAACTACACTCGAATCATAATAAACTTCCATTTACATCTTTAATATACTGATTACCCATAAATGTTTCCTTTAAACATTTATAAAACATTTAAAGCTATACTGAATATTAAATACAACCCCCCCGAGAACCCGGAGTCACTGGTCACGAGCATCTACATAAAATATATAACTCAAACAAAAATAAATTCTATAATAGTAAGCAGGAGAGGGAGCAGGACTGTGGACGCATGCATCTACCTCGCAAACCTCCGAGAATCTCTGGAACAGATAGACAGCTCACCCTGCCCTAACACCTGGATGTGCACACAAGGTGCAGGGAGTAATATGAGTACACCAACTCAATAGTAATCAAAATAAATTAGGTCTGAGCAACAAGAAACACATAAATCAATGTCATAAATTCACAATATGCACAGCCTTACTTTCCAACAGTATAAACATATATATATGAAATCATCATGCCTTAAAATCAACTTCAGAAAAATCATTTGGAAAATGTATATTTTCAACAACTTCAAACCGAAAGGTTAGTATGAAAATGAATGAATCATAAAGAGGCCCCTCGGGCAAAACATATTTCATAATTTCAGAGTGAAAGTGGTAAAATCATAAGTAGCTCATTGGGCAAAAACATGTATCATAATCAGCTCCTCGGGCATGCCTCACAGTCACTCATAATCAGCCCCTCAAGCATACCTCACCATCACTCATAATCAGCCCCTCGGCCATACCTCATAGTCACTCATGCCTCTCAATCACTCGTCACTCGGCACTCGGCACTCGACACTCGATGCGCTCACTGGGGGTGCGTGCAGACTCGGGAGGGGCTCCTTTAGCCCAAGCGCTAATATCAAGCACCTCGCAGCGTATCATATCCTCACAAATCAGGCCCTCGACCTCACTCATTCAGAACCTCTCAAAAGCCCCTCGGGCGAATTAGTAAAACGGGGTACATAACCCAAAACATCATTTTAAATCTCAAAGTAGTGTAAATCAGGCTGAATTTCGAAAACAGTAAGAACAATGTGACTGAGTGAAATCATCAATAATCCAAGGGAATCAGTGCTTATAACCCAAGGGATCTAAACAAGTCGGCACGAGGCCCCAAACATGGCTTATAACCCAAATATTTCAGAAATATTTAGAACACAATTGAACATATAGTTTAGAGTAAAATACGCAACTCAATAGTTGCCGTGGAGAGGACCAAGTCCAATCCAAAAATCAGTGCGTGCCACATACTCATCATCCGACATATGCGCCATTCTAAATCAGTGAGAAATATGAAGTCCGGGGTTTCATACCCTCAGGACAAGATTTATAACCATTACTTACCTCTACCGAGCCACAATACTAGTCTGCTATGCTCTTGCCCCTCGAGTTGGCTCCAAATTACACCGAATCTAGCCAAAACCAGTTTAACATCATTAATATATACCAAAGGAACACAACCCAATCGAAAACTATCAAATTATACAAGAAACTCAAAATTCGGCCAAACCCGAGCCCCGGGCCCACGTCTCCGAATTCGATAAAATTTACATCACAAGAACCCTTATCCTCCCACAAGTCCGTACATACCAAGAACAACAAAGTCATACTCAATTGCCTACTAAAATTGCCAAAATAAATTCCCAATTTACAAGCCTAATCCGAACAAAATAGCATGGAAACGACATTAATAACCCGGGAACATACCTCCACTGAAGACCCACGAATTCTCTCTTCAAATTGCCCTCAAGTGAGATCCAACTGCATGCAACAATGGTGAAATTAATAAATTTCACCGAGGCTTCTTTTATACTGTTCTGCCCAGCAATTCCGCACCTGCAGACTCGCATGTGCGCAATTCCACTAACGGACCAAATTCTCGCACGTGCGACCCCTTCTCCGCACCTGCGGCTTTGCAGGTGCGGCCATCCCTTCGCACTTGCGGACTCCTCCTGCCTAGACTCCCTTCGCACCTGTGCATGGAATTTCGCACCAGCGGATACCCATCAGCAGGTGCGACCAACACCAGAAACTTACACCAGCAGCCATTTGCTGCAAATTTTCAAGTTCAAAACTACGCCAACCATCCGAAATCAATTTCGAGCCCCTCGGGGCCCCAACCAAACATACCAACACACCCAATAGCATTATTCAAACTTAGTCGATCCTTTGAAACACCAAAAACAACATGAAAACACCAAAATTACATCAAATTCAAACTTATGAACTTTGAAACTTCTAAATTTTTCCAACGACGCCGAAACCAACCAAAACACCTCCGATTGACCTAAAATTTTGCACACATATCCAAAATGGCATTACGGACCTGTCCCAACTTCCGGAATCCCATTCCGACCCCGATAGCCTATTTTCCACTGCCAACCAGAAATCATCAAAAATTAACTTTCGCCAATTCAAGCATAATTCCACATCGGACATCAAAACTCCATTCCGAACACATTCCTAAGTCCCAAATCACCTAACAAAACCATCTGAGCCATAAAATCCGCATTCCGAGGTCGTTCACCAGTTAGTTAACTCTTAGTTGACTTTCTCAACTATTAGGCTACCTTGAGAGACTAAATGCCTCAATTCTCACCATGACCACTCTGAACCCAAACCAACCGACCCAACACACATAAATGAAGTTGAACCACATAAAATGAAGCAGAAAC
>ML317257.1:22366-35589 GCA_005239505.1 Nicotiana paniculata
AACGTGCCAAGAGTTGTTCTCCAACACCATCAAACTGTTACGTAGCTTACCATGCACATACCCGGGGGTGATCCCACGTCACCCTATCCCATATAGGTCCAATAGCACAATACCGTTGAATTTTTGAAATCCAAATCATGGCCCATAAACCTTAGAACCAAATTCCCACTTCTGAAATAATATAAAAGATCAAAATTTCCATAACTATAAACCGAACAAGTCTGAACATGCTGAATCAAGCCATATATGCACCCCAGATGAAATCACATAATACACCACGCGACTCAAACACTCATAGCGATAACTCTTAGTCACAATAACTTCTCTGAACAACCCAGTACCGGTACATAACCTCTTATCAAGAAATGCCTCGCTCTAACACTTCCATATACTGCCGATGATGAAAGAAGCACGTATAACTAACAACCATTCGTCCAATCAGTCACACATGAGCTCCCCCTTCCCAAACAGGAATCATAGCAGATTTCTAAGCCGACTCCCGATATTTATCCTTCCAACTATGCTGTAGAAAATTCTGAAAATGCTCATTCTAGGCCCAATGACTTCTTCTCATCCATCACGACCACCCTGATAACATGACACATCGATACAATTTCGAAGCCAAAACCTGTGCAACTTGTGCACCTAACAGCAACATCCCAATGAAATCAACTTATATAAAAGATCTGCACGAGAGGACTATCCTGCCATTAACAATTACCATCACCATATCATGCTAACAGCCTGGCACACACCGTAAAAATCAAAACACATGAATCCAATACCAAAGGTCATACCTCTACCTAACTCCGCTACACTGTGCAATCTCATCCAACCGCTGGTCCACTTGAAATATTTCAAGACACCTTGCCCAAAATCAATAACCATTCGAAATTCGCCATCAGGTACTCAAAATGCATTGCCATAACCACGGGGGAAACCGGACGATACCATGCCACCCGAAACAGAAGGCATATAACCAACACGTCTCAATCCCGCAACACCCAATTACTTACCTTACTCAAATCTAGCTATAAAGCCCAATTAGAACCGCACCATATGTGCTATAACCAATAATCACCACTCCTCGCAACACCAAAGGGTAACTCATAGATCACTCTATAACATGAATAAACTCAATCACAATCGAATGGTACATTCCTCAATAGTAGAAATTCTGAGCCAATAATTCCGACCCGGTGCAGAACACACACCCATATTAGCCGACCAATAACCTTAAATTAACTCTGATCACCCACCACAGATAGATAACTTACCGAAAAGTTTACAATGACGGAATCATGGTACATACTAACATCCGACTAGCTCAGCTCGCATCTTCACAGTTCACTACCACAAAATATCCTGTTTATGAGAACTCTTAGTCTCGAAGTCCATGAAACGTACGGATTACCATATATGATCAGAAATCCACCACTCGAATATATAACACATCCCAAATACTCACTCATTCCACGAGGGATACCCCTATAATTCTTCCGTTTACCAAGAAACCCCGAATATCAACAGTCGATCCCATAATAGGGCGCCGCGATACCAGTGAAGTACCCTTAACTCAAACACATTGCTCTTTCTGAAATGTATACCCTCATCAAGTCGCACCAATTAGCGATATCATCTACCTAGTCATCAGAAACTGCCCATGCTTCTTAAACATTTATGACCTTCCTTCCAGAACTGAACTGTGACCTCACATATGCAAATCTCAGCTCTACCCAACATACCTCATGTGCCATTCCAACCTAGGAAAAAAATATGGGAACTCCATGGTCCCTTCTGAGCCACAAGAAACTACGTACCCAACTAGCCAAGAACTTCCATTTGATCCCGTTTAGAAGGAAATTCACTACACGCCACCCGCACCTCACGCCAAAAGAGAATTTGCACCCTTAATCGCGGTAGAAACCATCAAGAGCTATCGAAAATCCCATTTACGCAACACCAAACCATCAGGACTGAATTCTTCTAACTCAACCAAGCTACGCAGGCCACCAAAAATCCAAGAGCATTGCTAAGAAACACCCGTAAAACTCGTCGCTTCATGAACACCCAAAGAACTACTCGTATCCCTTACCATGCCGATCCGACCTACTACCAAGTTGCCATATTTACCCAAGTTCCTTCTGACTTACCTTCAAATTGATACTTCTCCCTGCCGTAATACCCCAATTTTTCAACCTAGAATCACCACACGCGACCCAAGCATAAAACCATACCGTCTAAGGCTCATAAGTCGTCGAATACTCTCTCAAATATCCCCAAAAGTACCACATTCGAAATACTTACCCTGAAGAGAATTCCTGCGAATCTAAAGCCATTACCTTCACCTTCCTAATACCGATGTGTAGAATCTATGATGATGTAGAAGTACCACAAGTCTTGACATCCTCTAACGTAAATCTCAATCACACTAACCAATTAGACAGAATCGACCTGACCGTTTGCACACTGACATACTAGGAAAGTAATCCACTCACTTGAAGCCACAAGCAAATTCATACACTTCATACACTACACCTTTTACAATTTCCACTAAATCATTCAATAGAACCCAATTACCCAATAGAGTACATTACAACCTATATCGAAGAAATTTCCATTACTCGTAACATTCCCAGACCCCATCCCTGCAGGTCACAGCTGATTTACCAGTATAGCTCGAACTAAAATCGATACCACACATAGTCACACAATCAACTTATCATGAACAGACTCCCCCACTTGGCTCAAAGCCAAGGATCAAGACAAACAATAATTCACAATGCCCATAATAACACTATCCGTCTAACAACTCAAGTAATTTGCAAATCTCGCATTCATCATTGCAATAGTCACGCCAACTTCTACAAGCAATCTAAACTCCAATTACAACATATATCATTTTACGGATAGAAGAGAACTTATTACAGAAGTACATAGGGACCAGACACCCTAGGACAACCAGCAGGAGATACCCCTGCCCGCTAGCCTCAAACATAATATCTCTCCATACACTTCTGAAGACCATAACTATCACGCAATTACTACACATTCCTGCATCTAGACATAAACAACGCCTACCCTCGTGGCATCACAATACGCGGTAAAAACCTGAAGCTGATGGCAGAACAAACACTAGAGCGGTGGCCATAGAAATCTCGAGCTTCTGGAAGCTCTACCCACACATGTCTGACCACATGGATAGCCTTACTGGACACCACGTGTCCCAAGAATGCTACTGAACCGAGCCAAAAGTCACACTCGGAGAATTGGCATAGAGCCTTTCCTCCCTGAATCCTTATATTTCCATCCTCAGATTTGAGTATGCTACTTCTGGCTACGCGAATATGCCAGGACGCCATCAATGAATACAATAGCAAGGAGTGTTAATACGGCTGGAATACACCGTTAATAAAATACATGAACGTTACTGGGGCAAATGATTAGCGCAAAAGACATCACCAGGAACTCATAACCCAACAGGAAAATCCGCTTCACTCCACAACTATACAACATGAGAGGTCTTCCAACATACTCACAACTCAAGGCCATATTCCAAATCGAGACAGAAATCAAACACTCGATAAATCTTACCGCATTTCCAGCCAACCCTTTTTGTCACAAATAACAGTTTGAACACATCTAACTATCAAATCATACCCACCACATAGGCATCTAGTCATCAATTCTCATCAATAAGAACACAAACGGACATATAAGTCCCCAAATACATGTGCCCACACAATGAAAATCTCAGCAATCAAGCCACATATACGGCCTCAAGTCCTCCAGACTGACCATTACTAACATGCCAAAATCACATCTCATCCATGGAAGCCACAAGTCGTCAATGCATAGCTGATACCAAGCGCTCTCGTGCGCGTTCGAATACATGGAAGGAATTCAAGAGTTACTCTCTTGGCTGGATACAATGGATTCGCACGACAAGAATTTAAGAATGTGAGATTTTCCTAAGGGTTTCGTAGCCTCTCGAAGACAAGTACAGACGCCTCCGTACCGATCCGCAAGACTCTACTAAACCTGCTCATGACCGGTGAGTCCTATGTAACCTAGCTCTCTGATACCAAACTGTCATAACCCCAAATCTAAGCCAGTCGTGATGGCGCCTATCGTGGAACTAGGCCAGCCAAAACTACACTCGAATCATAATAAGCTTCCATTTACATCTTTACTATACCGATTACCTATAAAGGTTTCCTTTAAACATTTATAAAATAGATAAAGCTATACTGAATATTAAATACAACCCCCCGAGAACCCGGAGTCACCGGTCATGAGCATCTACATAAAATATACAACTCAAACGAAAATAAATTCTATAACAGTAAGCAGGAGAGGGAGCACGACTGCGGACACATGTAGCTACCTCACAAACCTCCAAGAATCTATGGAACAGATAGACAACTTACCTTGCCCTAACACCTGGATCTGCACACAAGGTGCAAGGAGTAATGTGAGTACACCAACTCAGTAGTAATGAAAATAAATCAGGTCTGAGCAGCAAGAAACACATAAAATCAATGTCATCATTCACAATATGCACAACCTTACTTTCCAACAGTATAAACATAGATATATGAAATCATCATGCCTTACAACCAACTTCAGAAAAATCCTTTGGAAAATGTATATTTTCAAGAACTTCAAACCGAAAGGTTAGTATGAAAATGAAATGAATCATAAAGAGGCCCATCGGGCAAAACATATTTCATTAGTTTAGAGTGAAAGTGGTAAAATCATAAGTAGCCCCTCGGGAGAAAACATCTATCATAATCAGCCCCTCGGGCATGCCTCACAGTCACTCATGATCAGCCCCTCGGTCATACCTCACCATCACCCATAATCAGCCCCTCGGGCATACCTCACAGTCACTCACGCCTCCCAATCACTCGTCACTCGGCACTCGGTGCGCTCACTAGGGGTGTGGACTCCGGAGGGGATCCTTCAGCCCAAATGCTAATATCAAGCCACCTCGTAGCGTATCATATCCTCACAAATCAGGCCCTCGGCCTCACTCAGTCAGAACCTCTCAAAAGCCCCGCGTGCGAATCAGTAAAACGGGGTACTCGACCCAAAACATCATTTTAAATATCAAAGTAGTGTTAATCAGGCTGAGTTTTGAAAACAGTAAGAACAATGTGACTGAGTGAAATCATCAATAATCAGTGAGGAAAACAGCAGTAAAAAGCCCTCAAGGGGTATAAACAAGTCGGCACGAGGCCCCAAACATACCTTATAGCCCAAATATTTCATAAATCTTTAGAACACAATTTAACATATAGTTTAGAGTAAAATACGCAACTCAATAGTTGCCGCGGAGAGGACCAAGTCCAATCCAAAAATTAGTATGTGCCATATACTCATCATCTGACATGTGCGCCATTCTAAATCAGTGAGAAATATGAATTCCGGGGTTTCATACCCTCGGGACAAGATTTATAACCATTACGTACCTCTACCGAGCCACAATACTAGTCCGCTATGCTCTTGCCCCTTGAATTGGCTCCCGATTGCTCCGAATCTAGCCAAAACCAGTTTAATATCATTAATATATACCAAAAGAACACAACCCAATCGAAAACTATCAAATTATACAAGAAACTCGAAATTCGGCCAAACCCGACCCCCGGGGACCACATCTCAGAATTTGATAAAATTTACATCACAAGAACCCTTATCCTCCCACGAGTCCGTACATACCAAGAACATCAAAGTCGGACCACAATTGCCTACTAAAATTGCCAAAGGAAATTCCCAAATCTTTCCTCCCATTTTCCCATCTTTTTCTTACTTAAATCCTTCAATTTACAAGCCTAATCCGAACAAAATAGCATGGAAACGACTTTAATAACCCGGGAAATTACCTCCACTGAAGACCCACGAATTCTCTCTTCAAATTTCCCTTAATTGAGCTCCAACCACATGCAACAATGCTGAAATGAATAAAATTTCACTGAGGCTTCTTTTATAATGTTCTGCCCAGCAATTCCACACTTGCGGACCTTTAATCGCACCTGCGGATCCGCACCTGCGGTCCTAGGTGCGCATCTGCGCAATACCACTAACGGACCAAATTCTCGCACCTGCGACCCCTTCTTCGCACCTGCTGCTTCGCAGGTGCGGCCATCCCTTCGCACCTGCGGACTCCTCCTACCTAGACTCCCTTCGCACCTGTGTTTGGACTTTCGCACCTGCGGCATCGCACCTGCAACTACCCATCCGCAGCTGCAGCCAACACCAGAAACTTACACCAACAGCCATTTGCTGCAAATTTTCCTACTTCAAAACTCCGCCAACCATCCGAAATCAATCCCGAGCCCCTCGGGGCCCCAACCAAACATACCAACACACCCAATAGCATTATTAAAACTTATTCGAGCCTTCGAAACACATAAAACAACATGAAAACACCAA
The DNA here is from genome assembly GCA_005239505.1 of Nicotiana paniculata. NCBI lineage: Eukaryota > Viridiplantae > Streptophyta > Magnoliopsida > Solanales > Solanaceae > Nicotiana > Nicotiana paniculata. Next base: position 28,802 of record ML317257.1, read on the forward strand.
AATTACATCAAATTCAAACTTATGAACTTTGAAACTTCTAAATTTCGCCAACGACGCCGAAACCAACCAAAACACCTCCGATTGACCTGAAATTTTGCACACATATCCAAAATGATATTACAGACCTGTCCCAACTTCCGTAATCCCATTCCGACCCCGATATCCTATTTTCCACTGCCGATCGAAAATCGCCAAAAATTAACTTTCCGCAATTCAAGCCTAATTCTACACCGGACATCAAAACTCCATTCCGAACACGCTCCTAAGTCCCAAATCACCTAAAAAAACCATACGAGCCATAAAATCCGCATTTCGAGGTCGTTCACTAATAAGTCAACTCTCAGTTGACTTTCTCAACTATTAGGCTACCTTGAGAGACTAAATGCCTCAATTCTCACCATGACCACTCTAAACCCGAACCAACCGACCCAACACACATAAATGAAGCTGCACCACATAAAATGAAGCAGAAACGGGGGAAACGGAGCTAAACTCTCGGAACGACCGGCCGGGTCATTACAACTCAGCACTGTAGAATACCTACTACGGCGTGTAGCCCTCTCCACATATGACCATAAGGCTCATTGCAGAGTGCAACCCGATCCAAATATGAATATCCATAAGGCTTGTTGCGATTTGTAACCCGATCCATATACATATATCTAATCAACTGCGATCACTGGGGTGTGCAGACTCCGTAGGGGCTCCTACAGCCCAAGTGCTATATCGTTGCGGCGTGCAGCCCGATCCCACAAAATGTACTCAATATAACATGTTTTGTCATGCAGCCTGATCCCAAAATATCACTCTCACTCAGGACCTCGGCCTCACTCAGCCATCGATCTTTCTAGTCTCAGTCACGGGCTCACAATGTCATGAAACTAGCCCGACAATAATGACATGATGTATCAATAAATAATGAGTGAGACTAAGATATGTTATGAATACATGGATATGACTGAGTACGAAGTATCAATAAAATAAGTGATATGACAGTAAGAAATGACCACTATGTGTCCAAACAGTATCGGCATAATGCCTAAACATGATATCTAGCATGATTGACAACTCAACTACTTTATCACATGGTGGAAACACGGATATCAACAAAGTAGGACCATTATACAATGCCATGGGAGCAAAAAAGTCCTAATTCACATGGTGCACGCCCACACTCCCCTCACCTAGCATGTGCGTCATCTCAATACAAATCACATATCATGTATTTCGGGGTTTCATACCCTCAACACTAAATTTAAAAGAGTTAGATACCTCGAACAAGCCAATCCCAATGCCGAGCAAGGCAAGCGATGCTCCAAATATTCCATCACGCGCGTGGCGACCCCTGAACGAGTCAAAACTATCCAAAAGCAACTCAAATATATCAATTAAAGCCTAAGTAAACAATCCAAATGATAAAGGTCGAATCCTTAATCAAAACCCAAAATCGGCCAAAAATCAAACCTGATCCCACGCCTCGAAACCCAACAATACTTAAAAAATCCAATAACCCATTCAATTACGAGTCCAACCATACTAGTTTCACTCAAATCCAACTCCTATTCAATGTTCAAAACTTAAAATTCATATTATGAAACCTTAGGCCAAAACCCCTAATTCCCTCTTTAAATTCATCAACCAATTGCTAAAATTTAAGATAGATCCATGAAATATAAATAAAATCGAGTAGAGAAAACTTACCCCAATTCATAGGTTGAAATTTGCTCCAAATATCGCCTCAATCTGAGTCCCACATCTCAAAATATAAAGAAAAAACAAAGACCATCGATTTATAGCTTCTGTCAGCATTTCACACATGCGGCACATTAGCCTCTTCTGCAGCGTCACTTCTACGACATAACCTCCACTTTTGCGGAGTCAGCTGAAGACTCTACCCTTGCACTTGCGGACAACATATCTGCTTCTGCGACATCGCAGGTGCGAGCCACCATCTGCACCTACGAAATACCTTGCTCATGTGCTCCATCACCTTGCACCTGTGCATCCGCATATGCACCTAAATCTCCACTTTTGTGGCCACCTCACCTGCAAACCAGCCACAAGTAGGATCATACCAGAAGCAACAGCTTAGTAAAATATCCAAAAATACAATGAAATCATCTGAACCTCGTCCGAAACTATGAACTTTTCAACTTCAATAACTCGCGCCGAAACACATCAAATCAACCCAGAATGAACCCAAATTTTGCACAAAAGTCCAAAATGACATAACGAAGTTATTCCAATTTCTGAAACTACAATCCAAATCCGATATCCTCAATTACAACTTCCAGTCACATTTATGAACTTTCCAAACCTTCAAATTTCCAATTTTCGCCAATTTGTGTCGAAACATTTCTAGAAACATCCAAATGCAAATCCGAGCATACGCTCAAGTCCAAAATCACTATCTGGACCTAACAGAACCATAATAAATCTGTTTTTGGGTCAACTTCACAAAAAGTTAAACTTGGTCAACTCTTTCAACTTAAAGCTTCAACAATGAAATTCATTCTTCCAAACCAATTCCGAATAACCGAAAACCCAAAACCAAAAATTTATATAATTCATAATACATCATACGGAGATACTCATGCTCGTAAACTACCGAGAAAAGTGCAAATGCTCAAAACGACCGGTCGGGTCTATACACTAGCACATTTACTACTTTTTCTAAATGGGTTGTTTATGCCAAATACTTCTTAGGAGCCATAAGTTAAATAAAAAAATAAATATAAAAAGTTAACATGAAAATAAAACACGTAAAGTAAACAAAAAAATTAAGCACTAAAATAATACGTAAAAATTAAATATAAAAATTAAGCGACGGAACGAGTGCACTTGATTAAATATTATAACTTGAAGAAACTTTCCACAAAATTTCTCCACATACTTGACGAATTAATTTGAAGCTTGAAACTTTCTCCACATAATTTCTCAAATACTTGAAACATAGTTGATTATGAGAAAATTGAGAGAAGAATATATATAGAGTGTAAGATATTTAGGAGAGAACGATTGATTTTTGTCAAAAATTGAAGAAGGATGGGGGGTATCTATAGTTAAAATACGACGAAAATATAATTTAATAAACTTAGGGGTTAAACTAAAAGTATTGGAAGGGGGGATGGGGGCCAAAATGGCCGTTTATAGCCATTACAAATAGCTAATTTTGAAAGCAAAGTCGTTGGCTAACGGCTCCTTTATAAAATAAAAAAATTAGCGATTTGTTGAGCCAGGACAGGCTTGGACCGGGCCCTTAACGGGCCGGCCTATCGGGAAAAAAGGCGTAGTCCGTCCCATCTCATGTCCCTTTTAATATTAAACCCATCATATTTATATTTCATGGGTCGGGTCAGGACCGAGTCCGGTCCCGTTGGACAAACCTACTTTAAACTTATTAGGTTACCACCATAACATTATCTTATCACCATATTTCATCCTCCATTAAAATAGGTACTCCATCTGGAAATACTTTTATTCTAATTTAATTCTCTATCTTGGTATAGTACTCCATCTTGGGATACTTTCATTGTTTTAATTTCATTCTCAATCATGGTGTAACAACCCGATCAATTATTTTGGGCTTTAGAGTTTCACTCGGTGGTTTGAGATGTTGAGTAGCTTCATATTATTTATTATGACTTGCATGTATGATCGGTTTTGGTTTTTGAGTGGTTCGACGTTTATTTGGAAGAATGAGTCTCGATTTGGAAGTTTTAAGTTGGAAGACTTGACCAAGGTTTAAATTTTAGGTAAACGAAATAGGAATTAGGTTTTGATTGTTCTGATAGGTTCGTATGATGGATTTGTACTTGTACTTATATTTTGATTTAGTTTTGGAGGTTCCTAGAAGAATTAGACACTATTTGTCAAAAATTTGCAATTTGAAGAACTTAAGAGTTCATAAGTTTGACCAAGAGTTGACTTTGATATTAATGGACACCAATTGGTGTTTCGAGACTTTGGTTAGGTCCATATAGTTTAATTGAACTTGTGTATAAAGTTTGAAAGTAATCCAAAGTGTGTAAATGTGATTCGGCCATTCTAAAATTTGAAGGAAAGAAGATTTAACAACTTAAGAGAAATTATATTCGGCTTGAGCCTCAATTTTTTATTGTGATGTTCCCATAGGTGTTTTGAGTCTTTGGATAAGTTTGGATAATGAAGTGGTACTTGTTTATATTATCGGATTGGGTCCGGAGGGGCTCGAGTGTGTTTTGGATTATTGGTTGAGAGACTAGTTAAGTTAAGAACTTAGAGTTTGGTCACAGTCAATATTGGGTCAATACGGCCTATTTTGGGTGCTTTGAGCGTGGGAGAAGGTTCATAGAATATTTTGTAATTGAAATACATATATGGTTTGTATGTGGGAGGTTCCAAATGAGTTTCGGGTGCTAAAACGAAGATGTTGCAATTGTTGATTTTCTGGTGCAACAGTTTCGAAAATATCGGTTATGTCCCTGAAATTTTCGGACTTCCTTTAAAATTTGAAAAATTCATATCTCCCTAATTATAAGGCCAAATTAGGTGATTCAAAAGAATATCTTGGGTGTAATCTCACAAGGATTATGTTAGGATTATCAATTGTGAGTTTTGGGATCATCTAGGATCTAATTTGAGCTGGAACAACTGCTGCCTTTTTTTTTTACTTGTTTTGGAATTTAGTTACCTTTTATCACAAGGTTTTGGAGTTTTGGAAGAGACGATTTTTGAGGGAGTATTAATCTACTTCATTGGGATTCAAGCATTTAGAAGGTCGATTCGCGCGGGAAGTTTTTTTAATATTGATTTGGCTTGTTTGAGGTCAGTGTCTTTCCTAGCTTTGGTTAAGGAAATTTTTTCTAATGATTGATATTATTTTCTACATGCGGGGTGATATATGTATGAGATGACGAGCGTATATACATGTTCCATGGGTATTCATGCTCGGGTAGCTTCTAGACTAATCTATGCCTTGTTTAGTTGTTTGTTCTACTAGACTATATGTATCATTTCATTAATTGACTTCATGAGCACAATAAAGAATGCTAGAGAAATGTTGAGACTATGAACATGATAAGCAAATTTTCAAACTTATGTTATACTTTCCTTGGAGGTTGATACACGCATGTTATGAACACACATTCATACTTGTTCTTATGTTGTGATTTGATTGGGACATGTACACTCTGCGATACATATGTGATCCTTTGTATGACTACTTGAACTTGGGTGTTATAATTGATTTAGCCATAGTCATGTTTTATATGTTGAACCCTATCCGTATTTTTTGTGTTATCATGTCATTGTGACTTTATTGATGAGTTGTTAAGATATGCCTCTTGATGATAGTTTTTATCTTGTATTGTTGTGATAGTGGCACATGTGGAAATATTGGGAAGATTTATTGGGGTGATGGCATGAGGTCTCTGCCGTGTGATTGTGATATTATCAGGGCTGAGTGATACAGATGAATATTGTTATATTATCATAGCGTAGGGATAATGATGGATATTGTGGTATGAGGTATTTTCCATATGAGTGTGATTGATAATGTGGCATGAGGTCTTTGCCGGTGTGAATGTGATTGATATTATGGCACGAGGCGAGTGTCATTGATATTATGGCATAAGATTTTTGCCGCGTGAGTGTAATTGATATTATGGAACAAGGTCTTTACCGACGTGAGTGTGATTGATATTGTGGCACGAGGTCTTTTCTGTGTGAGTGTGACTGATATTGTGGCACGAGGTCTTTACCATATGAGTGCAATTGATATTGTGGCACGAGGTCTTTGTTGTGCAAGTGTGATATATAATGTGGGTACGAGCTGCTATGTTTGTATTTCTCTTTAATGACTTGATGTAAAAGATATGGCGTTATCTTGTTTATGAAAGTGAATTCTTTATGGTTTGTCGTACATTTTACATTTTTTACGTTGCATCTAACATGTTAACCTATGACTCTTCCATGATTTGATGATGTAATGACCTGAACGATCGTTTTGAGCTCTAGCATGTCGTTCAGCGGTGTGAGACATTGAGTAGCTTCGCTTCATGTATTATTACTTGCAGGTGTAGTCGGATAAGATTTCAGGAAGATCGGAGTTGGTTTGGAAGAATAACTTCAGAAGATTTAAGTTGAAAGAGTTGACCAAGATTTGACATTTGAGTAAATGACCTTGGATCGGAGTTTTGACAGTTTTGTTAGGTCCGGATGATGATTTTAGACTTAGATATATGTCCGGATTTGGAGGTCCGTAGGTTGATTTGATTATTTTTGGCAAATGTTGGAAGATTGAAGGTTTAGAAGGCTGATAGGTTTGACTGAGAGTTGACGTTATTGATATCGGATCTAGATTGTTGTTTTCGAAGTTGGTATAGGTCCATTGTGTTATTTGGGACTTGCATGCAAAATTTGAGGTCATTCCGGGTTGATTTTGTATGGTTCGACATGAGTTTTAGAAGTTTAAAAGATCATTAGTTCATTAAGCTTGAATTGATGTGTGATTCCTTTCTCATTTTGTTTGGTGTAATTTGAGGCCTCGAGTAGGTTCATGTTATGTTTTGGGATTGTCTTATGTTATTGGACGGGGTCCCCGGGACCTCAGGTGTGTTTCAGATGTGTTTGGGTTGTGTCGTGCTCTTATTTGATGTTTCGGCGTCGATTCTTTTGGCATAAAGGGTACCATATTCAAAAAACTACCTCTGATTTGTGATTATATTGAATCATTAGATACATATCATTGTCACACCTCCTTTTTCCGACACAGGGTTGGATATGGGAGTTTTTCCAATTAAAGTGAC
>MDKI01271016.1:0-18177 GCA_005239505.1 Nicotiana paniculata
ATTTTTATTACAATTGTTTATACCTTAGCATAGTTAATCTTTACTTTTAATCTTTAGTATTAGCAATTTAAATAACATCAGGTGACAACTGAGTAGTATTTTAACAGCTTGCTTGATACGTCTTTTCCCTGTGGGATCGACTCTGGGCATAATACCCCAGATTATATTTGCAACGCCCGTTTAGTCTTTCTATAAGACGTAGTTGAGCGTGATCAGCCCCTCCGGAGTCTTTACACCCCCAGTGAGCGCATTGATATTGAGGGATGGATCTTCCCTGGGCATAGATCTTGTCTGAAGTTGATGATATGTGATGGATGGATCGTCCCTGGACATGGATCTTGTCCGAGTGTTGTGTTCCAGAGATGGATCTTCTCCATGGGGCTGAATTGGCTTTTTTCCTCAGTATTGAGTGACTACGGTCACCGGTGTTTGTGTACTATCCGGGATGGATCTTCCCTGGGACAGAGAGCCATGTACAATACTGAGTGGACTTCGATTTGAGAGTTGTGAGCACTAGGTGCATTTCCACACTATTGATACATTGGCATGTAGAGTACTGCGATATACCTAGGTTACTTATCATATCAGTCATATTCTGTTTTCATTATCTGTTAAAACTGTGAACATGCCTAAATTCTGTGTACCGTTTTTATTACAATTATTGAGGTTTAGTCCGTCACTACCTCTCAGCCCGTAGTTTGGGTTCGTTACTTTTGAGTTGGTGTACTCACGTTACCTCCTGCACCTGGTGTGCAGATCCAGGTATATCGGGACCCGGTAGCGGTTGATGATTAGCTGTCACATTTTCTTTTGGAGTTTTCGAGGTAGCCGCTGGCGATCGCAGCCTCGTTTTCTCCTTCTTTACCTTCGTATCGCCTTTTATTATTTCAGACAGTATTATGTCAACCTTGTATTTCGACATTTTATTTATAGAAGCTCATGACTCGGTGACACTAGTTCTGGGATTGGTTTTTATTTATGTCTTAATGATGATAAACTTTTAAATGGATTTGTAATGATACTTTTGCTACTAAATTAATGATTTTTCTAAAAACAACTATAAACCAAAACAAAATGTGTGGCTTACCTGATTCTACGACAGGCACCATCACGATCGAGTATTTTGGGGTCGTGACATGTTCCTAGCCAAAATTCACATAAACAAAGAATATAAAATTTCACGAATGCTCATAGAAAGTAACAATAATAAAATAAACTTATCTGATGACACGTAGATATATATGTTGCAATAGGTGAATAGATAAGTTTAATAAGAATATTCAAAGTTCATATTTCAATTGATCATCTCCAACTCTTCTTGTACATATAAGCAAATCTTCGATAAGAATTTAATTGATTATTAATGGGTTTCTTTGGCGGATGAGGTAATTCAGTAAAAATTTAATTATGTAACTGTTTTGATTTTTTTCAACTGATGAGATAAATGAAGAAAGTGACGACTTTCGCATTTTTTAACAATTGCTCGTTCCATTACAATATGAAAGATTGCACTTTTTAATGAACCATCATTAATTGTTTCTTATTACTGTAGAAAAAATAAATTCAACAAAAAGTAGATACACATCTTTGCACAGAATACCAAAGGTCTTAGTAAAAGTTGACCATCTGATGATCATACTATACTAAAATATGCCATGAATTTCCTTTTAGATGGAATACAAAGAGCTTGACAGTTTTGAAAGAAAAACCAAATACATTAAAGATGATATATGATATATTAAAAAAGACATTATGGTGGCCGATTCAATGTGCAATATTGAGCTTAAAGAACTGAACAATGATGAGTAATAGGAAAGATTTACTTGCATTATCTTTATGATTCTTAAAAGCCCATTATTTATTATGAAGTGTATCAACTGTTTTGTACATTACTATTACTGGAATAATGTTTCCTTGAAGGGAAAAGATGTCGCTAAATTTTTTGTAGACATTCTAGTAATTCAATTTTACACTTGGGTCTTCCCGCTTTTAGTATAGTATGATACGATATGATATGATATGATATGATATAATATATGGATTAATAATATTTTTTAGCATTCATTTCTTATAAATAAATGATGCATACATTAATATTAAATATTAAATGGAAAAAGTTTTCTCTCTAGCATGAATCCTAACAATCCTACACTCACACCGCTAATCCCCCAAAAATCACCGGATATCAACGGAATACAATCTCAAAATCAACCATAACAATCAACTACACCTACTTTCAAGGAGATGCTCATATCAAATGATCATATGAATTTTGCTCCAACACTGCAAAGTTCGGATGATTATAATATTGAATACACCATGGAAGTAGAAGGAGGAACCAATATATAGGAGGCTACAACACATGGATTGAGTAAAATCACACTCACGGACGAGGACAAAGCTAGAATATATGAACCATGGAAGCATGCAGTGATAGTCAAACTGTTTTGAAAACGAATGATTTATCAATACCTAAGAACCAAAATTCAAGACTTGTGGAAGCCAACAGAGGAGATCAAGCTAATAGACTTGGGTGAAGATTACTGTATTATCAAATTCACCAAAAGAGAAAATATGGAATTAGCACTACAAAAGGGTCCCTGGTTCATCAATGGACACTATCTATCAGTGACCAGATGGAAACCAAATTTCGTTGCAACAAAGGAAAAGATTAGATTCTCAGCCATCTGGATAAGACTATCCCAATTGCCAACAGAGTTCTATGATACGAAAATCTTTCAAAAGATTGGGAACTCAATTGGGAGATTACATAAAATTGACGTGTGTACATCAACTACGATAAAAGGACAATATGCTCGTTTATGTGTAGAACTTCCACTCGATCAACCAGTGCAATCTCACATCCTAATTGGCTCCCACAAGCAATGCATCCACTATGAGGGGAAAAATCTTCTATGTACTAACTATGGAATGCTGGGCCATGTCTTAAACACATGTTTAAAAGCTCATCCATCACCAACAACAACTATACCTATGGGAGATAAGGAGGGAACACTAGCCAGCGACAACAAGGAAGAAGGATGGAAAGTAGACAAATTTAATCGAGAAAAACGGCATTATGGGAAAGCAAATTCCCCAGATTCTACACCAACAAAGGAGCACCAAGGAAGCCCAGGTAACACTATACCTCATCTCAATAGGAACATGGGGCAGATTCAACGCCAAACTAAGCAGCACTATAACGATAAAATAGATATCAACACTCAAAAGCGAAATGACCATCAACGTCACAAACCTAAAATCCATACTGACAGTAATCCAACTATTCCTCTTCGAAACCACTTTACCACCTTGGAATAGAAGCAAACGGTTTTGGATAATATTAAAAAAAAAAGAAAAAAAAAATCAAAATTCTCCCTGCCATACACAACCATGCACAGTCGCACGTGGACTTAATAATTAGAGAAAATGACAGCTACACTACTGTCGTGTCCAACCAAAAAAGCTCTGAAAATTGAGACATGCAAATTGATATGTCAAATACTAACACTAACTCTAATCTAAACACTAATCTTACATAGCATGATACTCTCTCCCTAAAAACGACCAATGAACACGCTTTAAAAGATTTAAAAAATCTCAATAGCCTCCAGGAACAAACTCATACTACACATCCCTCTGAGCATGTAAGCCAATTGTCACAAACTCCTACAACACTATGACAAAATGGCATGCGCAAAAACACACGGAAATAAACTTACAAAATCTGAAATTGAACCTATAAGAATCCTAACTGAACACTCCAAATGCATGCAACTAGCCCTTCTAATCATTACCCCTATACAAAATCAATTGCTTCCTCCGGAGGAACAAGCACTTGCAAACACTCTATCTCCAATAAATAATACCACACCTAAGAACTATGCCAAGAATACCATACTCACTGAGGAGAAGGCACAGACTCATCCAACTTCTTCGACAACCTTGAGTAAATCAAATGGAAGAACAACAAGCTCCTCCTCCACCACTACTACCCCAAATAATCTTTGCACAACCACCCTAACCTCAGGACTATCAACCACTCTTGTGGATGGAGCTGGGACTCATGGGTCATGCCATCTAATTCAACATCCAACTGAATGGGAAAGACATAATAGTGATCTTGCAAAATACACAAAATCTGGCTCAAGTAGTCACAGAGGGGATGAGAATAGCTATGAGCAACTACTGGAATCAAACATGGTTGAACAATGTCCTTCAACCTCTATCCCCATCCCTGAACCAGAACTTTGTCAACACAATGAGGGACGAATGGAATATTCCCCCCTCCCCCACTTCAATCCGATAAAACCACAGGGTCTAGTCCCAAATCTACCATTATATCCCCCAGACATCTTAACAGTGATGAACCCGATATTCTTTCCATGGGATACAAAACAGCAAGCCCAGGAACAAAGGTTGAATCAGGAAGCTCCCCATGCACCACCGTCCCCAACCCATGCCATGCAGGAGCAGGTAGCACCACCATCGCCACCACAAGCCATGCAGGAGCAGGCATCACCTCAGGACATGCAGGATCAACCTCTAGAGGGAGAAGAAATGGAAGAAGAGGCAGAAGGGATGTTCAACCTAAACTTAGAGCAAGTGCTAGGCTTCTCAAACCTAAACGAGGTAAAGGTTTATCTCTTTACGGAGAGGCAGGAGAAGAGGTACGTACTTAATTGCCCCTAACATTATGGATATCAGGCCTCCACAAGACCCAACAGTTGGAAACAGGGCAGTGATACTTGTCCACTCATTGAGGAGGAATCTAATATTTATAGGAGGAGTGAGACATAATGGAGAGCCTCAGAACCCAACCATCAATCAAGCCATGAATACACCTGCTAACATGATAATCTGGAACATAAGGGGGGGTCATAATGATAATTTAAGGAGAAATTTTAGAGAGATGTTAGATACACATAGTCCATGCATTGTCACACTAATTCAAACTAGGATGGTGGATCATGAACAATGGTTGGAGGACTTTGGTTTCTCCGAGCTCATTGAAGTGCTAGCAGAGGGTCAAGCTGGGGGCATTGTAGTGATGTGGAAGCATGAGGTTGCTACGGTTCATAACTTCATATGTAGGAACAATGAAATCCATGCAACTATTAAGGTAAGACCTATTCAAAAAACTTGGTTTTTTTCTTCAATCTATGCTAGCACCAATTATCAGTATAAAAATCATATGTGGGATAATTTAGAAAATATGGCTAGCACTTATCATGGTCCATGATTAGTAGGGGGACTTCAATGATGTTCTAGGGGAACAGGAAAAGTTTGGAGGGAGACAGGTTAATACTACGCGGGCAGAATTCCTACAAAAAAAAATTAGAAAACTGTCAACTAATGGATCTTGGGTTTAAGGGCTGTAAATATACTTGTCAAACCATAAACACAAAAATAGGGGCCTTATAATGGAAAGGTTAGATTAAGCAATAGGAAATGATAAATTGTGTGACTTATTTCCTAATTACTCAATAATTCATCTCCCTAAGACTCATTCGGATCATAATCCTATCTTAGTTGAATTAATTCCAAGAACTAGACAACATCACATACAACCCTTTAGACTCGAAACCTTCTGGTGCAAGCACCATGAATTCCCAGACCTGGTAAAAAAATACTGGATATCAATCGACTACACTAGGTCCAGTGCCTCCTTTTTAGAAAATTTTAAAAGATGGAAACATAAAACTTTTGGAGATATAATAGGAAAAAAAAGAAGATTACTTGCAAGGCTTCGGGGCATCCAAAATTCTATACATTATCCCTATAGTAAATTTCTTCAATCGCTGGATGAATCTCTTAAAAAAGAATACAATGAAATCCTTCAAATTGAAGACGACTATTGGAAATTAAGATCTAGGATAAATTGGTTGAATGAGGGAGATAAAAAAACTAGGTATTTCCACATAACAACAACAAATAGAAGAAGAAACAAAACTAACTATTTAAAGATAATGATAGTAATTGGTTTAATGATCATAACTCGATCATGACACATGTGACAACTTACTTTAAAGACATCTACACTACCTCATGTAACTTAACTACCCAGAAAGGCCTAGGAAGGAATCCATCAAGGGAAAATAATCTTGAATTAATTTCTTTAGATGATCCCTTAAGTGATATGGAAATTAAAAATGCCACTTTTTCTTTTAAGCCTTTTAAAGCACCTAGTCTTGATGGTCTACATCCCTTTTTATTTTCAAAGATATTGGGATACAGTAGGTCAGTCGGTTACTAACTATTATCATTCAATTTTTAATAATCACACAATTCCTAGTCAAATCAACAAAATATATCTATGCCTGATTCCCAAGATTCAAAATGCAAAGGACATCAAAAATTTTAGGCCAATTGGACTTTGCAATACAATCAACAAAATCATTACAAAAGTGCTTGCAAATCGACTAAAGCATTTTTTAGATAAAATAATTAGTCCCTACCAAGCCAGTTTTATGAAAAATAGGAGCATCAGACAATGCTATTATTATTCAAGAGTTAGTAAACAATCTACTAAAACTCACGATAAAGTAGGCCACATGTTGATTAAAATTGATTTGGAAAAGGCATTTGACCGCTTGAGTGCTCTTTTGTATGTCACACACTTAGGTTTTTTAATTTTCCTCCAAAATTTACAAAACTTATACTTAGTTGCATCTCAACTAGCTCTATATCAGTCTTAGTCAATGGATCAACAACAAGTTCTTTTGAACCTAGTAGAGGTATAAGACAAGGAGACCCTTTATCTCCTTACATATTCATCTTATGCCTTGAAATGTTATCTAGGTATATTAGCCATCAATTAGATATTAAGCAGTGGGATCCAATTACTTTAGGGAGATAAAATATTAATTTTTTACATCTTTTCTTTGCGGACGGCCTTAATTTTATGGCTAGGGAAAATAATAAATCATGTCACGCCATAAAGCTAGGACTGGATGCTTTTTGTTCCCTTAGTGGTCAAACAATAAATCATTTAAAATCCAAAATAATATTCTCAAAAAATTGTAACCCCACTATCGTCACCTCTATTTCCAACACATTGGGTTTTAATATCAATAAAAATTTTGGAAACTACATGGGTTTTCCAATACTAAATAGAAATCCAAGACATGATTACTACAACTTTATCCTTGACAAAATGAAATCTAGACTAGCAACATGGAAGATGAAATTTATTAATATAGCAGGTAGAGTAACGCTAGACCACTCTTGCCTAAACACTATCCCAAATTATTACATGCAATACACTCCATTACCAGCAAAAACACGTAATAAAATTGACAAAATTCAATGGGATTTCATTTGGGGCTCTTGTGAAGAAAATAAGAAACTACACTTATTTAACTGGACTAACATTTGCAAACCAAAACCAATGGGGGGATTGGGTCTTCATAATTCCCATGCAAACAACTTATCCATTCTAGCTAGCTTAACATGGAGACTACTAACACACTCAACCACCCCATGGGCTCGTTTAATCTTCAACCGATATGGTTTAGGACTAAGTAGCAAGAATAATTCTCCTATATGGAAAGCTTTAACAAAGGGATGAGAGGTGTGTTCTAAAGGGATCACTTAATCTCCTCATATAAATTCTAATATTAACATATGGAATCAAAAATGGTTCCTACATTCCCAAAATTTACGTAGCATAATTCAAGGACCCCTGTCACCCAATCAATATAACCTCAAATTAAGGAACCTGTACTGAAATAAAAATTGGGACTTCGAAAAACTATCCATGGAAATACCACAAGGACTACAGGAAACTATAATTAATACTAAAATACGCAAGAAAGACCCGTTGAGCGATATACCTATCTGGTCCCTAGACTCCAAAGGAAACTTTACTACAAAGAGTTGTTACACGCTTATAGAACCTACAATACAACCTCATGAGGAATTTGACTGGATTTGCGCGTTACATTTTCCTAACAATATTAAATATCTATTATGACAATGACTACATAATAGACTTCCATGCAGAAATTACGTAGCTAAAATTGGCATTAACATAAGCTCACATTGCCCTATATGTAATTCAAATCAATTGGAATCCATTACTCACATATTTCTAGACTGTTTACCTGCTAAAAGTTTTTGGAATAACATAGGCGGAATGCTCATAGATAATCAAAGAGGTGAACACCGGCTTATACAACTACGAAACAAATCAATCACCCTGGCTAACAAATTAATTGATTGAGATTTCTTCTTACCTTTTGCCATATGGGGTATCTGGATCAACCGCAATCAATATAACCAAAATAATACATCAATATACATCAATACAATCCATATCCTAACACAAGCAATTCAATACAAGTTACTGGCAACTCACAATCCGCTGCCTATAGAAAAAATCAAAATAAAAGTTCATTGGATCAAACCTCAATCAGGATGGTATAAATTAAATGTGGATGCAAGTTATAAATCACAACGAGGCAGGATTGGTGGAGTCATTCTAAATGTACAAGAAGATTGGATAATGGGCTTCCACAAGAACATAATGATGTTTTATACGTCAATACCACACAAGAGGGGGGTGATTTGTGTGGTGTCCAATTTTCGAGTGCTGTCTTTATAGAAGAACCTGGTTCTTCTTGGTGTTCCAACTTCTACAGTTTGCGGAAAAGTAATTGTAAAATCTAAAGAACATAGCAATTTTTACGTGGAAAAACACCTAGCTCAAGGTTAAAAAACCACGACCTACTTCCCAGTAGGATTTTCCCAAACTCTTCACTATATCAATGAGCCAAACAACCTTTACAAAATAAACTCTTTTGTAAACCTAAGGACTAACTCTAATCCCTTTGTGGCAAACTAGCCTCTAGCTATTTGCGACAAACTTCAAGTTAACTCTAACTTGAACAGTGTGTACCTATTACAATTGCTTCTAGATAAAGCTGAAAGATACAATATGTAATCACCTACTACAAACAACTAGACTCAAAAAACAACAGATGGAACTGGTTCTTCTAGCTGGTTCATGTAGCTTTTGTGTCGCACAAGGATACTTCTTGCCAAATTGCTTTGGTAATTTTGCTTTCAGTTCTTGTTTCACTTCTGTGTTTGTGCGTTATTTTTTTGGCAGGAATGCTTCAACGTTTTATAGAGTCAGTAGTTGAGACATTGTTGTTCAGTTCTAATACAACTCTTCCTTGGTAGAAGAGTTTGAGTTTATCTCAACTTCCTTGATCTCGATTCTGTCCTACCTGAAATCAAACTCCATCTTCTTATCAATTTTCAACCTTTTCGCTTAGGATATAACCTCGTAGTTCACAGATAATGTTTATCTCTTGTGCATGGACGATTCTCGTGCCAATAGGTCTGTTTGACTATGTTTGCCCTGATGGACCTGGTTCAACTGAGTTGGCATTTGTCAATCTTCAAAACCATGCAGTGACTTGATTCAACAAATTCCCTCTTTTTGATGATGACAAACTCTATGCTTAACCCTCTACATACTTCAACCCAACATAGACACTTTTTATAGATTTAAGAATTCATCATAGAGAGACCAGGTTCATTGGGTTATAAATATCACTTTGAAATTTTGAAAAAGCATATATCTTCCCCCTTTTGGCATCATTAAAAGGTTTCAAAATAATAAACTTACCAGAAGTATTAACTATTACTTATGGCCATTGAGGCAACTGCAAATGCAAATCATGAATTAATCATCAAAGGAAACCAATCAAATGTAAGCTATTTAAGAAACTGAGACAAAATCAATAATCAAACAGCAAAATTCACTGATTAGACAACACATCAGGCACCATACACAAAAAGAATTAAGAACAGTCGCAACCATGAGCAAAATAGAAAACAAAAAATAGAACAATCCCAAGCTGGGTCATAGAAGGGGTTTTTGGAGGCACTGGACTCCTAAGGCTAGGAAGGGGCAGAGGAGGTTGTGGTCTTGGCTTGAAGAAGAGAGAGCATTTGATGAAGAACACCCTCATTCTTATCCTTTTCTTTGGCTAATTCAACTTTGAGAGCATCCTGCTCAGCTTCAACCTCAATAAGGCGAGATTTCAAACGAAGGATCTCCGCATCCTTGATCTCACCGTCCTGCACAAGCGTCCTGACCTTGCTATTTACAGGCAGTTTCCTAGATGAACCATGTTCATCCTCAGGAATATTAACAGTGTTGTCACAGGTCAGTAGCGTATTCTTCCCAAAGTGGTCCTTAGCAGTAGCCATTTCAGCATTCCTCACTGGAACCTTGAAGTGAGAAAGCACAACAGTCAGGATAAACCCATAAGGTATAACATGTGCCTTGGTTCCATTCACAACCCTATCCAAGAGCTGGATGATAAAGGCAGGCCAATTAATCTGTTTACCACTATACAAATACTCCATGAGTGTGAGATCCATGTAGCTGGCAATGTACCTTCGCTCTTGCCTAGGCAGCAAAAATTTTATCATAAACTCGAAGAACAGTTTGTGTTGAGGCCTCATCTCACTCTTAAACGCTGCTCTGGGCTCCAATTATTGCTCATTCTCACAGAAGGACCTTGTGATTTGAAGAGCTGAGGGAAAATCATCCAGATTAGGCCACCTTTGTCTTGTGTAATCATCATAACCCTCAGAAGGGATATGCAGTATCTTCCCCAACTCCTTTGCATCCAACGAAATCTCAACCCCTTGAACCTAGGTGGATACTCCGCCATCTTTGACAACTGTGTTTGCCATAAATTCAACCAACTCATTCCTAGCCAGTCTTCCCTCAAGGTGAAGAACCATGTCCATCAACCCTTGTACATCCAAGGTATCCAATAAGAAAATCATCCCTAACTCCTCAAGGTCTCTAAACAGCTTCCCCTTCAAGATAATACGCTTACCAAACATTGTGAGTTTGTCAGTATCCTCACCAGACACTTCCTCTTCTTATCCACTCCATTCCTCATCATCAACAATCTTTACTTTCTTTGATGCAGACCTGGTCCTCTTTGCAACTGTTAAGGGTGTGGCAGACACAGATGCTGACTTCTTGGGAGAAGCCTGAGCTTTCTTGAGTTTTGGTGTCTCAACCTCAACTGGTGTTGGTTGCTCCTTCTGATGGACCAGGTCCATCTCATTGTTATCAACATGAACTTCCTCAACAGGCTCTCCAACTTTTGCCTTTCCCTTGGCAGACTTCTTCTTCTTGCTCTTTCTCAGAGTTTTTTCCAATTCTTCTTCTCCTTGCCTGACTGTGCTTCTAGTAACACGATTCTTTGGGGCAGGAGCATCAGCAGATGATGAAGCTTTCCTCTTCTTGGTTGATATTAGTGTATTAGCTTTCTTGGATTTTGTAGTTCTCTTCTTTTTGGGTTTGTAGGACTCACCCAACTTTTTCATCAGCTCAGCCAACGTTTCCTCAATAGATGAACCGGGTTCATCTACTGCTTGTTGTTTACTTTCTAGACCTGCTGCTGCTTCCCCAGAATTGCTTCCCCCTGAAACTTTGATTCCTTCCTCAAAAATCACAAGAGCGGGGCCACCAATAGCCAGACTGGCACCTTCATTCCCAGATCCCCTTTCTGAACTGCCTTCTCCCGCTCTCTCAATGTTTATGTTTTTTTCCAATTTTTCTTCGCCTATCCAGTACCTCTACATCCACTATCGGCCCAATCAAGATAAACCCGCTTTCAGCCATTTCAGTTGCAGACCCAACTTCAAGATTTCCCTTGTCAGTGTCAGATGAACATGGTGTTTCATCCTCATTTGCAGATTTGAAAGACTCGCTTGAAGATTTAGAGTCTTGGACCTTGCTGGCTTGAAGTATCTCATTCAATTTTCTGTCATGAGAACCAGAGGCAACTCTTTTCCTAGCCAACATCTTTACTCTACGTTTTCTAGGGGCTTGAGTGGGGCTAGGTGTAACGGCTGGGACTGATTTGGGTAAAGGAGTGGGTTCAGGGATAGATTCAGGAACTGGAGTATTTTGGGGGATGGAAGACCTGGTTGGAGAATGTGAGTTGTGTATCAATGTAGAATTTGAACCAGTATCGTCAAGACCGACCTCGTAATCAAGGGTGGTTGATGAAGATGAATCAGTGGGTGGTGTATAAGACATTGTTATGAATATTTGGGGAGAGAAGAATGATGATCGCTTAGGTATGAGAGGAATGATGAACTTGGTTCGCCGGTTATGCTTTTGAAGAGGGGAGATAATGATGGCCTTTTAAAGATGTGGTTATTAATTATGCAATAGGCATAATTCTTGGTAAAGTGGGAGTCTAATCGCTGCAGGATTGATAGTGATTAGACGGTTATAACTCACCAAATCTAGGCTAATTAAGGTTCGATGGGACTCTTTGAAACTAGTTCGTTTTGGGATAAGTACTGAGAATTTGAAATGAACCAAATAGATAGAGTCCTGCTCATGTGTGACTATAATTATTTCAATAAGTGTATGGTGATGAGCACGTACCTTGTCAGTCAGATGAACCAGCAGCAATGAACCAGGTTCATCGTGTTATAGTCTTTAATTTTCTTCAATTTACAAAGATAGAAAAACATCATTATTAGCCAGGGAATCATATTAATACATGGCAAAATAGTATGGTAGTAAAGTCATGATACTGAGCAATGATTAGTCTAGTTAGTTACCTATTTTAGTGTTTCTAGCCAAAAAAAATCATTTTCTTTTTCAAATCGGTGACCTTAATCCTCCCTAATTCTAGCCTGTTTATCTCAAAATGCTCCCTACTTAGTTCCTTAGTTAAGATATCAACAATTTGTTTGTCAGTAGCACAGAATTCAATTGAGATCATTCCTTTTTCATAGTTATCTCTTAGGAAATGGTGTCTGACATCTATGTCCTTGGTTCTCTTATGATGAATCGGGTTCTTCGTCATGCTAATTGCCCTAGTGTTGTCACAAAAAATAGGAATTCATCCAACCTCTATACCAAAATCCATGAGTTGTCGCTTTATCCATAGCAACTGAGCACAACATGAGGCTGCAGCCACATATTCAGCCTCAGCAGTAGACAAGGCTACTGAGTTTTGTTTCTTGGTGGCCCAAGACACAAGGCAAGAGCCCAAAAAGTGAGTCATGCCTGAGGTACTTTTCCTGTCAACCAGAGAACCTGCATAATCTGCATCAGCATATCCTACAAGGTCGAAATTACTACCTTTAGGATACCAAAGACATAAATCAGTAGTGCCCTTCAGATATCTCAGAATTCTCTGCACCGCAGTTAGATGGGACTCCTTTGGATTTGCCTGAAACCTAGCACACAGTCCTACACTGAACACAATATCAGGTCTGCTGGCAATGAGATATAATAAACACCCAATCATCCCTCTATATAGCTTTTGATCAACAGATGAACCAGGTTCATCCACATCTAATTTTGTAGCTGTGGCTATGGGGGTGTCAATTTCTTTTGAGTCTTCCATTTTAAATCTTTTGAGTTCTATTGATGGATCATTGTTCCATTTGAGTTTTGCTTGATTTGCAAGCCTAAAAAGATGTTTAGCTCACCCATCATACTCATCTCAAACTCACTCCCCATAAGTTTAGCAAATTCCTTACTCAATTTGTCAGAGGTTGCCCCAAATATGATATCATCCACATATATTTTCACAACCAGGAGATCCTTACCTTTTTCCTTTAAGAACAAGGTATTGTCAATTTTACCTCATTTGTATGCATGTTCTAGCAGGAATCTAGATAGCCGCTCATACCATGCTCTTGGTGCTTGTTTGAGTCCATACAAAGCCTTGTCAAGTTTGTATACATGGTCAAATGTCTCCTTCCTTTCAAAACCTGGAGGCTGTTTGACAAATACTTCTTCCTTTAGATAGCCATTAAGGAAAACACTCTTTACATCCATCTGATGGAGAGGGAATTCCATGTATGCAGCAAATGCTATAAGAAGTCTGATTGCCTTCAGTCTTGCCACAGGTGCAAAGGTCTCATTATTGTCAATTCCCTCTTCTTGACTATATCCTTGGACAACCAGTCTGGCCTTGTTTCTTGTAACCGTTCCATCCTCATCGAGTTTGTTGCTGAAGACCCACTTTGTGCCAATCACTTATCTGTTTAGTGGTTTGGGTACTAAGTTCCATACTTGACTTCTTTCAAATTGATTCAGCTCTTCTTGCATGGCATTTACCCATTCAACATCCTGTAAAGCTTCAGCAATGTTCTTTGGTTTGATTAAGCATAGAAAGGCATCAAACGCACACATACTTTTCAAGGATGATCTTGTTTTGATTTCGGATGTCAAATCTGTTATGATGTTCTCAAGAGGATGAGAGTTTTGATCTGTGTGGTTTGAGCACCAATTGTTGTGGAGCAGGATCAGGGCCAAGGTCCAGAGTGATCTGTTGTTGAGTTCCCCATGTCATGTTGCTTGGGGTAGTTGGACCTGTTCCATAATCTAGTCCATCTTCCATGATTGCTTCAATTTGTTCTCTGCTTCTGACCAGTCCAAGCTCCTCATCTTCTGGTTTCTGTCTCTTAGAAAGATTGTTAGTTTCATCAAAAACAACCCGCACACTCTCCTCTACACACATAGTTCTTTTTTTATATACTTTATAAGCTTTGCTATGTGATGAATATCCTAAGAATACTCCATCACCACTTCTGGGATCAAATTTTCCTAGGGAATCCTTGCCATTGTTGTGCACAAAGCACTTGCATCCAAAATCCCTAAGGTGGGATATGTTGGGCTTTCTCCCTTTAAGTAATTCATAAGGAGTTTTCTCTACCAGTAGCCTGGTCATGCATCTATTTTGTTATGTAGCATGCAGTGTTTATTGCTTCTGCCCAGAAGCTATGGGGTAGTTTGCTAGAAAGAAGCATGGTTCTAACAATATCTTCAAGAGTTCTATTCTTTATTTCAACAACCCCATTTTGTTGTGGGGTTCTAGGGGTAGAAAAGTTATGATTTATACCATGACAGAATTCAGCTTCTGCCCAGAAGCTATGGGGTAGTTTGCTAGAAAGAAGCATGGTTCTAACAATATCTTCAAGAGTTCTATTCTTTCTTTCAACAACCCCATTTTGTTGTGGGGTTCTAGGGGTAGAAAAGTTATGATTTATACCATGACAGAATTCAGCAAACTTTGCATTCTCAAATTCAGTACCATGATCAGATCGTACTGATGCTAGTTGATTTCATAACTGTTTTTGAGTTTTTTAACAAATGAAGTGAACATATTAAATGCTTCATCTTTAGATGCCATAAATAAGGTCCAAGTGAACCTTGAGTAGTCATCAACTAGCACCATTACAAATTTCTTACCATCTCAGCTCAGAGTTCTCATAGGACCACATAAGTCCATATGAACCAGTTCCAACGTGGAGGTACTGACTATTTTCTTGCTTTTGAAAGAGGATCTTACATGCTTCCCCCTTGCACATGCCTCACAAACTTTGTCTTCCTTGAACTTATTGTTAGGAAGCCCTACCACTACGTCCTTAGAGACTAATTTTTTTAGCTTATTTAGACTTGCGTGACCAAGTCTTTTGTGCCAAAGGGGGGGATCATTGTCCAACACACTTAAGCAAGTGAGTTCATTTTATGATAGTGTGGACAAGTCTATGACATAGATTTTATTCGTTCTTTTTTCCTGCAAAACAATCTTGTCAGTAAGCAGGTTAATCACAAAACATTTTGTGGAAGTGAAAGCAACTAGGTTACCTCTGTCACACAATTGTGACACACTGATCAGGCTATATTTCAAGCCATCTATCAAGTACACATATTCAATGGAACATGTGTCATCCTTACATACCTTACCAACCCCGATAATTTCACCTTTCTTTCCATTTCCAAAGGAGATATTTCCTCCTTTGAGGTTTCCAAGTGAAAGGACTTGTTCCTTGTTCCCTGTCATATGTTTTGAGCAGCCACTATCCAAGTACCAAATTTGGCTACTTCCTCTCACTTGAACCTACAAAAAGAAATCAGGGGTTAGTCTTAAGAACCCAAACTAGTTTGGGTCCTTTTCTATGAGAGAAATGATGAATTAAGCTTTTTCTGGCCCAATTTGGTAACCAATTTTTTTTTTGACTCGCCTGCTCTTTTGCAGTACACTCATATTGTAGTGACCAGTCTTACCACAATGGGTGCAAATTTTATTCTCAGGGAGAGTGAGATACTTGCTTTTGGGATCCCACTTGGGCAATTTACTCCCAAAGCCAATTCCTCTCCAGTTGCTACTATGATTTTCTAGAAGCCATGTCAAGGCATCAAATGATTTATTCCATTTACAAGTTCGATCTAATTCATGTTTGACTTTACCAAGTTCTTCTTTAAGAGTCCTTATTTGTTCATCCTTAGTATACATCTTATCTTTTAGTTTTCCCACATTTTCTTCAAACATGATATAAGAATGATCAACAATCTTTTTACTAATTCCTAGCTTTAAGTTTTAAATTTTCAGATTTTAGCTCTAGAATCTTAGTTTCGAGTGGATGAACCTGGTTCATCAAGACAGTGTTTTTCTTTTCAGATTTACTTACTCTGATTTTCAGGTTCATGCATTTTGCTTTTAGCATTGCACACTCTTTAGAGAGTTGATATTTCTCTTTGGTTGTTTCTTCGGAATCATCCATAAAATCAAGTAGCAACTCAGAGAGTTTTTCTTTAGATAGGAACTTTATTTTGTTTTTGAGATGGCATATACTTACCCCTGGTTCTTTATATGATTCCTCATCAGATTCGCCAATTGCCATGAGCGCCTATTCTTCATTCGCACCATCTTCTGATTCTTCATCTGAACTTTCCCCCCAAGCAGCAACCATAGCTTTTGTTGTGGTTTTCTTGGGTTGGACCAGTTCCTTCTTCATGTTCCTTCTTTCAAACCTCTCCTTTTTCAATTCCACTTCCCACTGAGGACAGTTCTTGATATGGTGATCAGTCTTTCCACACTTGTAGCATCCCTCGTTGGTTGGCCTTTCTGGAGCTTTTGCTTTGTTGTAGTTTCCACCTCTAGAGATGCCCTTCTTCCTTATGAGAATGTTTCTGAATTCTTTGGTAATCATGGTCATATCATCTTCCTTCAGATATTCTCCCTCAGTAATTCTCAGTGCTAGACTCCTTTCCTTCTTTGGAGCATCCATTTTCATTGTCTGCCTTCTAAGTTCATAGGCAGTGAGGTTTCCAATTAGCTCGTCCAATCTAAGGGTTGGCATATTTTTGGATTCCTGGATAGCAGTGATTTTACTTCCCCAGAAAACTGGTAAGACCCTTGTCAGGATCTTCTCTACCATGTCCTCTTCAAGAATGACTCTACCAAGAGACTTAAGTTCATTGGTCAGAGTTGTGAACCTTGTGTACATTTCCTGAATTGTCTCTCCTTCTTTCATAATAAAGTTTTCATACTGAGAGTATAGTAGAGTACCTCTTGATCTTTTCACTTGAGGTGTTCCTTTGTGAGCTACTTGTAAGGTATCTCATATTTCTTTGGCAGTGGTGCAACTTTGAATCCTACTATACTCGTCTGGACCTAGTCCACAAACTAGCCATTTTTTAGCCTTAGCATTTTTCTCTCATTTCTTCAGATCCTCAGTAGTGCAGTCAGCTCTAGTTTGGTACATCTTCTCCTTCAGCAGTCTTCTTTCATGGTGGCTAGATGAACATCAGTGACTATGTCCCAAAGTTCATAGTCTTCTCCAATCAATTGATCCTTCATCCTGTTCTTCCACCAGGAGTAATACTATCCATTAAAGAGTGGTGTCCTCGCAGTTGATTGACCCTCCCAGTTTCCAGGTGGTGCACTCATTTTGTTCTTTTTCAATGTGTTAGCCTTTTCAAATATAACCCGCTCTGATACCAATTGATGTTTTATACGTCAATACCACATAAGAGGGGGGTGATTTTTGTGGTGTCCAATTTTCGAGTGTTGTCGTTATAGAAGAACCCGGTTCTTCTTGGTGTTACAACTTCTATAGTTTGCGGAAAAGTAATTGTAAAATCTAAAGAACATAGCAATTTTTACTTGGAAAAACACCTGGCTCAAGGTGAAAAAACCAAGACCTACTTCCCAGTAGGATTTTCCCAAACTCTTCACTATATCAACGAGCCAAACAACATTTACAAAATAAACTTTTTTGTAAACCTAAGGAGTAAATCTAATCCCTTTGTGAAAAACTAGCCTCTAGCTATTTGCGACAAACTTCAAGTTAACTCTAACTTGAACAATGTGTACC
>ML317258.1:0-32448 GCA_005239505.1 Nicotiana paniculata
TTCCTATATTACTTGTCGACCACGTACACTTGCGTGTGCATTGGGAAATCAACCAACACTAATGCCCCAGCAGCTTTTATGCATTTGATGCACAGTGTGTTTCGGCCTTATCTTGATTCCTTCGTCATTGTGTTTATTGATGACATTCTGGTGTATTCCCGATCACGGGAATATCATGAGTATCACTTGAGGACCGTGCTTCAGACTTTGAGGGATAAGAGATTGTATGCAAAATTCTCCAAGTGTGAGTTCTGGCTTGATTCAGTGGCATTACTGGGCCACATATTGTCTTGTGATGGGATCAAAGTAGATCTGAAGAAGGTGGAGGCGGTACAGAGTTGGCCTAGACCGTCATCAGCTACGGAGATCCGCAGTTTCCTTAGTTTTGTAGGGTACTACCGTTGCTTTGTAGAGGGATTTTCTTCTATTGCAGCACCTATGACCAGACTGGCCCAGAAGGGTGCTCCTTTCAGGTGGACCGAGGAGTGTGAGGAGAGATTTCAGAAGCTCAAGACAGCTTTGACTTCAGCCCCAGTATTAGTGTTGCCTACAGGTTCGGGGTCCTACACTGTCTATTGTGATGCCTCGAGGATTGTCCTTAGAGCGGTATTGATGCAGGATGGTAGGGTGATTGCCTACGTGTCCCGGCAGTTGAAGGTGTATGAGAAGAATTATCCGGTTCATGACCTCGAGTTAGCAGCTATTATTCACGCCCTGAAGATCTGGCATCATTATTTGTATGGTGTTCCCTGTGAGATTTACACGGATCACCGGAGTTTGCAACACTTGTTCAGGCAGAAGGACCTCAATTTGCGCCAGCGGAGATGGTTGGAGTTACTAAAGGACTATGACATTACTATATTATACCACCTGGGGAAGGCCAATATGGTGACCGACGCCTTGAGTCGCCGGGCGAAGAGTCTGGGGAGTTTGGCATATCTTCCGGCAGTTGAGAGGCCCTTAGCCTTGGATGTTCAGTCCTTAGCCAGTCAGTTCGTGAGTTGAATCTTTCAGAGCCTTGCCAGTTTTTAGCTTGTGTGGTGGCTCGGTCTTCTCTTTATGACCGCATTAGAGAGAGCCAGTATGATGATCCCCACCTTCTAGTTCTTCAGTACAGGGTTCGGCGAGGTGACTCCAGGGATGTGACTATAGGATATACCGGTGTGATGAGGATGCGGGTTTGGATCTGTATGCCTAATGTGTATGGGCTTCGGGAGTTGATTCTTGAGGAGGCCCATAGCTCGCGGTATTCCATTCATCCGAGTACCGCGAATGTACCAAGATTTGAGATAGCACTATTGGTGGAGAAGGATGAAAAAGGATATAGTGAAGTTTGTGGCCAAGTGTCTCAACTGTCAGCAAGTCAAATATGAGCATCAGAGGCCAGGAGGGTTACTTCAGTAGATTGAGCTTCCAGGGTGGAAGTGGGAGCGTATCACCATGGATTTTGTGGTTGGACTTCCTCGGACATTGAGAAAGTTCGATGCTATTTGGGTGATTGTGGATCGACTGGCCAAGTTAGCCCATTTCATTCCAGTGTTGACTACATACTCCTCCGAGAGGTTGGAAGAGATTTATATCAGGGAGATTGTTCGCCTCCACGGTATTCCAGTATCTATCATTTCAGACAAAGGTACACAGTTCACTTCGCGGTTCTGGAGAGCCATTCAGCAGGAGCTAGGCACCAGGGTAGAGTTGAGTACAACCTTTCACCCTCAGACGGACGGGCAATCTGAGCGCACGATTCAGATTCTTGAGGATATGTTCAATGCCTGTGTGATGGATTTTGGAGGGTCATGGGACCGATACTTGCCACTCGCAGAGTTTGCTTATAATAACAGCTACCAGTCCAGCATTTAGATGGCGCCGTATGAGGCTTTATATGGTAGAAGGTTCCGTTCTCCAGTGGGATGGTTTGAGCCGGGCGAGGCCCGATTGTTGGGTACAGATTTGGTCCAGGATTCCCTGGACAAGGTGAAGGTGATTCAGGAGAGACTTCGCACAGCTCAGTCCAGGCAGAAGAGTTATGCGGACCGGAAGGTTCGTGATTTGGCATTTATGGCTGGTGTCGGGTTTTTCTTCGGGTATCACCTATGTTGTAGTGTGTTGGGGAGGTTTCTTATGAGTTAGCCTTGCCTCCCAACCTAGCAGGAGTTTATCCGGTATTCCATGTCTACATGCTCCGGAATTATCACGGTGACCTGACCCATGTTTTGGATATCAGTTCAGTCCAGTTGGACAAGGACCTATCATATGTTGAAGAGCCAATAGCTATATTGGATAAAAAGGTCAGAAAGCTCAAGTCAAAGAATATTGCATCAGTCAAGGTTCAGTGGAGGGGTCAGCCAGTCGAGGAGGCGACTTGGAGACCGAGCAAGATATGCGCAGTCAGTACCCTCATCTTTTCACAGCTCCAGGTATGTCTCTATACTCGTTCGAGGATGAACATCTTTATTAAGAGGGGGAGAATGTAACGATACAGTCGGTCGTTTTGAGAGTTGGCACTCCGATCCCCTAATAACTGCTTTCCCCATTTTTATATCTGCATATGGGACTTGTCGGAATGATTAGTTGAGAAATTCATAGAGTTTTTGGACACATAGTCCCTATATATGTGTTTAAGCTTTAAAAATCGGGTCGTAGTTGGAACTGTATGAAGACGGATCCTTAATGGAATTTCGTCGACTCTGTTAGCTCCGTTGGGTGATTTCGAGGTTAGGAGCGTGTTTGAAATGTGTTCTCGAGGTCTGTAGTAGATTTAGGCTTGAATCGGCGAAAGTTAGAATTTCGGCGATTTCGGTCGATAGGTGAAATTTTGATATCGGGCTCGGAATGGGATCGAGAGTGGTTGTAGGTCTGTAGTGTCATTTATGACCTATGTGTAAAATTTGAGGTCATTCGGACTAGTTTTGACGTGTTTTGGCATCGGTTGTAGATTTTAGAAATTTCCTAAGTTCTTAGGCTTGAATACATGCATAAACCTTGATTTTGATGTTATAAGACGTGGTTTGAAGGCTCGACTAAGTTCGAATGAGGTATTAGGACTGGTTGGTGGGATTGGTTGAGGTCCCGGGGGCCTCGGTGTGTTTCGGATGCTCAACGGGCATTTTTAGCCTTGAGTGTGATTGCTGGTTTTCTGGTGTGAATGCAGCAGGTTTTCCTTCATCGCGATCGCATGAGGTAGCCCGCGATCGCGTAGGAAAATTTTTGGCCCGTCTAAAATTCGTGCATCGCGATCGCAAGAGAAGGGACGCGGTTGCGTAGGGTAGGCAGCTTGACCACTGCGTTTGCATGGGCTATGTCGCGTTCGCGTAGAAGGAATAGGGCAGCAGTGGAAAATCGAGTGTTCTCTACGCGGTCGCGTGAAGGCAACCGCGATCGCGTAGGTCTGGGAAGTAAAGCCCCGCGTTCGCGAATGGATTTTCGCGAACGTGTAGTGTATTCTGAGGGCGCGTGTGAGTTGCTCTTCGTGTTCGCGACTGGGTGTCCGCGATTGCAGTGAAGATTAATGCCTGGGCAGAATCTTAAATACCCAAATCGAGGGTTTGAGCCATATTTCATATTTTGATCTTGGGAGCTCATGAGAGTGAAATTTTTGAAGATATTTTCACCTAGGCAAATTGGAAAGTAATTCCTACTCGGTTTTGACTAATTTCCACGAATATATGCTTAAATTCATCCTTTAATTTCGAATTTAGGGTGAAATATTGGGAAAATTTGGATAAAATTCTTAAAACGAGTTTTTGAGTTTTGAGCAAGATTTTGGTATCCAATTCGAGTGATTTTTGTATGGTTAGACTCGTGAGTGAACGAGTGTCCGAAATTTGTAACTCTTACCCGATTTCGAGACGTGGGCCCGGGAGACGTTTTCGGCAATTTTCCTAAATTAGCGTATTAGCTTCGAATTTATTAGTTAGATTACTTTATTAAAGTTATATTTACATTATGCAATTGAATTGAATAGATTTGGTCCAGTTGGAGTCGTGTACTCATGGCACGAATGTGATTCCGGGTTGAATTGAGCAGTCAAGGTAAGTGGCTTGCCTAATTTTTTGTTGGGGACTTCCCCCTTAGGATATTTGATTCTAAATGTTGTGTGGGTGCCGTGTACGTGTGGTGACGAGTACATACACGGGCCATTATTTCAAAAATCTCTTTTTTTTTTCCTCACTAAAACATAAATTGTTTCCTCTTCTATGAACTTGCTCTCATATGATATATTGTTTAGCTTAAATTAGGAAAGCATGCTTACGTGCCTAATTGCCTACTTGATTTTATGTGTGTCGTTCCTAGTTAAGCCCTTATCTGCCTTATCTGTGATTAGTATAAACTGTGTAATTTCGATGTTATGCTTGTCATTCATCCTGCATAAAATGTTTAAATTGGGACTACAGACGTATTTCGGGAGATCCCCCTAAACTGCATATTTACTTTAGGACTACGGACGTATTCCGGGAGATCCCCTTGTACTGCATATTTACTTTGGGACTACGGATATATTCCGGGAGATACCCTTGTACTGCATATTTATTTTGGGACTACGGACGTATTCCGGGAGATTCCCCCTGTACTGTATAATCATTTGGAACTATGGGACGGTATCCCGGGAGATTTCACTTTGTGATATATTGTGTTGAACCGAGGATTTTCTTTACTGTAAAACTTATGTTGTTTTTCTTAAACTATTTACTGTAGACATTACCTATATTTTGTACTGTTTTAAACTGACTTATTTAGAAATCCAGTAGAGCCTTAACCTGACCTCGTCACTACTTGACTGGGGTTAGGTTTGGCACTTACTGAGTATCAAATGTGGTGTACTCATGCCCTTTCCTACATATTTTTTTTCGCGTGCAGATCCAGGTACGAGCTATCAGCCTCGTGGTTAGTCGCTGCTGCCGATTCTAGGAGACTACAAGGTATTTCTGCCGCATCCGCAAAATTCCCCGAGTCTCCTTCTATTCTATCTCGTAAAGACGTTCTTTTGTACTTTTCCAGTTTTTGTTAGAGCTACAGTAGTGTTAGAAGCTTGTGACTGTCTGTGATATTGTAGGTTTTGGGAGGTTAAATTTTGTATGAGCCGAGCGGTCAGTACGTTATTTATGTCATTGCCCTTATCCCCTTTATTGCTTGTGTTTTATTTCGATTTTTCCCTGTTATAGTAGGCTTACCTAGTCGTTGAGAGTAGGTGCCGTCATGACACCTTCGGAGGGTAAATCGGGTCGTGAAATGCTTAGTTTTTATAATCCTTTTTTTATGTTTCTATTATGTGTTTTTTTGTTAATATTTTTTATGATTCTTCTTTTTGTTTTATCAATGTTTTTTTATGATGGCCTTGTTTTGTTAATGTTTTGTGCTGTTATATAAATGAAAATCTTTGTTATATTTTTGTGTATAATTTTTTAAAAATTTTGAACTCTGAAGTTAGCTTACCTGAAGTTAGTGTATATAAGTTAGAAACTTGAACCTTTTATGCTGAAGTTATTTAGTTCACTTTCTATAACTTCAGTCTAAAGATGCTTAAGTTTTTGCTTGTACATGCAATACTTTTGTGTCTGTGTGCCTGTGTGTGTGTGTTAAGGATATGTATTTCACCTACAGTTTTTTCTCGTTGAAGTCATTGCGTACTTTTTTAAAATGCAACCAGATCTGTAAGTCTGCGCAACAAAAATGAGTGATTTGTACTTCAGCAATATATAAAAGAGTGCAAGAGCTTTTTTTTTATTCCTACGAAAATATATCATACAATAATCAAAGTCTAAATTCAGACCTTATAATCCAATTGAAAAATAGTAAACACAAAGAATTATTGAACGTTGGAATATTTTTCAGTGTGTTTCTTGGAATATGGATGAGGTGCTGGAGACGACAAGCAAGTTGTTCTGTTATGCCCAATTTGTTTACATCGACTGCATTTGGTAGACTACAATGGTACTGATTCAGTCGCAGGGATATGCCTCTTCTTTTGTCTTCTTCTTTGCAAAATCTCTACATCGGGAGGTTTTGTGATCTCAGATTCTACATTTTGTGGAATATCCCATGATTTTTTATCTCCCACGGTATTCACAAGTCCTTCATATATTTTGAATCATGTTTCCTTTGAATACCATTTTGAGCAGTAATCAGATTTTTGAAAATATCAAAATATTAATAACAGCAATTGCATGTGGACAGAGCAATTCATCAAGTTGGAATTCCAAGTAGTCACAAGTTCTCTTCTTTAAGTCCACAATGAATTCGATTCCTTCACTATTTATTCTAAACAACATTGAATCAAGTTTTAACACCTAAGAAGGAATAAAAAAATTAAGATAAACTATATTAGTGTATTATTGCTTCAAAAAGAAAAAGTATGAAGTTTTTTATATGTAAGCAGTAAATCACTGCAACATATATAAAAAGTTGAAGTGATTATGCTAAAGAGAAAACACGCTGAAAGTAAATCCTGAGGTTAATAAATATACTCACAAACATTTTGCAATCCAAGTCCATCTTCTTAGTCATCTCTTCTTCTGCCCATATTGATACTTTGTGAAAAGTTTCATTTGCTTTTTTTCTCCATTCGTAAAACCACTCTCCCAACTTTTCTTGGATGTAATCTGACATTCTTAAAATAGGCATCTCTCTCGCTTTTAGTAATACGGAATTCATTGATTCTACAATGTTTGTTGTCAGTATATCATAACGTTGCCATGGGAACCACGATTGAGCCCATCTTTCTAGAGGCTCTTCCATTATGTAATTGTATGTTTTCTTGTCAACACTTTTGAGTTGGGACATTAGCTTATTAAAATCTTCACGTATGTATGACCTTGCAGCGCTTTGAAAAAGATTTATTATCGTGACCTTTGCATGTCTTTGCTTTAAATTTTTCTCAAAGTGATAGAGGAAGATACCATGGTGAACTTCAGGATAAACTTTTCTAATCCCATTTCCGATCGACCGGTTTCTATCTGACAAGAAAACCAGTTCACGACGGACTTGAAATGATTTTCTCATTTCCCTGAAGAACCAAATGTATGTCTCATTGTTTTCTGAATCTGCTACACCAAACGATAGAGGAAAGATTTGATTGTTTGCATCCTTTGATACAACAACAAATAGAACTCCATGATATTTTGACTTTAAAAACGTTGCATCTACTGCAATAACAGGTCTACAGTAGCACCAACCAGCTATTGATGTTTGCAGGAGCAAAGAACATGTAAGCCAATTTGTACAGTGAAACACAAAACAAATAAATCATAAGGTATAAAGTTTAACTTCAGGCTGATGGTTAGTATTGTTTTTCTTACCGATTCTGCTCATCTCTTTTTATGCTTGTGTACATTCCTGGGTTTCTATGCACCATCATGTGTAGGTAAAAAGGAAGAATCTGGTAGTTCTCTTCTGGTGTTCCTTTTAGGCAAGCAATAGCTTTTTGAATAGCACGCTATGCCCTGTAATATCCAATGTCTATTCCAAATTTCTTTTTCATTTCATTCTTTACAAAGGCTAGTGTAACCTCTATCTTTTTGTCTCGAACATGTTCTAAAATTTGTTCACTTATAAAATTTCATTTAGCATGCTTCTGATATTATTTTCTTGCATCAACTGAGAATTCATGGTTGTTATGATATTTTATCACCCTGAAAAGTGTGGAATTTTTTATTCTGGTAGCACGCACATTCCAACCACATTTCTCCATGATACATATTAGCTCATATCTCTTTGAACATGATCTAACAGTTGTGAATTCAACTTTTTTGGTTTAACTCCAAGCTGCAGAAAAATGTAGTCATATTTTGCTTGTTCTCAAAAATTTATCCTACTCTTACTTCCTCAGGCAATGCATCGTGCCTAAGTATTTTACATGGTGGAGATTCTTTCGGCTTCTCCTTACCCTTTTTCTTGATTTCTTAGAAGCACTAGAAGTTTCAGCAATTTCTTCAATTGTATCTGATGTTATCGATATTAATTCCATATTTTCTTCATCTTCGTTGTTGCTTATCATTGCAGAAGGTAACAAAAAAACTTTGTTGGATTGTGTTGGTTGTCAATTTGCATTATTAGCTGTCCTTCTTCTTCTTGCTCATTGACAAACTGGTATGAATTTATTGGAGCAGCGGGTGATTGTTGTAGCATTCTATATTCTGAAGCAGCTGTAAAGTTAGAAGGTTGTTGCTCATTATCTACTTCCACTATTGGCTGCCCCAGTTCATGTTGATAATCAACAAATTGTTCCGAAGCAGATATACTGTCAAGAGATTGGTTGAATGTTGCATATTTTGAAGCACCTATACTATCAGAAATATGTTGTATTTTTTTCGACGACAAAATGGCAATTCTTGTAGGCTGAATCAGTTGTTAGCAAATTTTTACAGGTACTGAGTTCTTCATCTGAAGTTACAAGCATACCTTTGCTTGTATTTAGTTTGATATCAAACTATACCTTTACTGAATATCTGCTTGAATCAATATTTATAACTTCACTAATTATCTTCAGGAAAGAATTGAATGATACTTGTTTATTAAGCAGAAAAAGTTTTGTATCATGATCCAAGTATTTGAAATCAACAGTACACCTCCCATTGAAAGTAATAACAACGCAAATCGAGCTCATCCTGTAGAATCAAGTTAAGTGTCATTTATTAGGAAATTGAACAACAGAATTTAGTTATAAAAAAACTGAAGTTTGAGAAAATGTACTAGAGAAAAAAACTCATGAAAAAGCTGATTAATGCAAGACAAAAGTTAAGCACAAACTATATTTAACTTCAGCATGCAGGAGAAAACTACATAGCGCAGAAGAAAAACTTCAGCATATTAAGTGCTGAAGTATTATCAAATGAACTAAAAAACTTCAGCATCTTCTGCTGAAGTTTTTGAAAAAGCTCATGACAAAACTATTGTATCCAGGAGAAACTTCAGCATATTAAGTGCTGAAGTATTATCAAATGAACTAAAAAACTTCAGCATCTTCTGCTGAAGTTTTTGAAAAAGCTCATGACAAAACTATTGTATCCAGGAGAAACTTCAGCATATTAAGTGCTGAAGTATTATCAAATGAACTAAAAAACTTCAGCATCTTCTGCTGAAGTTTTTGAAAAAGCTCATGACAAAACTATTGTATCCAGGAGAAACTTCAGCATATTAAGTGCTGAAGTATTATCAAATGAACTAAAAAACTTCAGCATCTTCTGCTGAAGTTTTTGAAAAAGCTCATGACAAAACTATTGTATCCAGGAGAAACTTCAGCATATTTTGGTATGAAGTTTTAGCAAATGAATTAAAAACTTTAGCATCTTCTGCTGAAGTTTTTGAAAAAGCTCATGACAAAACTATTGTATCTAGGAGAAAACTTCAGCATATTTTGATATGAAGTTTTAGCAAAAAGACATAATAAAATTACATAGTGCAGGAGGAATACTTCAGCTCGTTTTTCTGAAGTTTTTAAAAAATGAACTAAACAACTTCAGCATTTTTGCTGAAGTTTTCGGAAAAACTCACCAGGACATAACTTCAACATATTTTAGTGCTGAAATCTTAGCAAATGAACTAAAGAACTTCAACTTGTTTAGAATGAAAAACAAATACTTAAGCATTTTTGGTGTGAAGTTTTAGCGAATTATGTAAAAACGCAGTACAAAACTTCAGCATATTTGAATTTTTAGCTTTGACGTTTAAATTAGGTTTAACGTGAAGAGTCTTCTACTTCACTCTAGAATTCAACGTGAAACAAATTTATAATGCAAATTCATTCGTCATTGAAAAGTTCATGTTTCATCCGTCAAACAACTTCATCCAAGTGTGAATTACGAAAATAATTATAGAAACATATATCAACAGCTAATTTGAATTCTGAAGATGAATTGCAATACTTACAATTCTTTTTGTAATTTTGAATTTTGGAATTTGCATCTGGTTCAAATTTCTGGTTTGCAAGAGGAGATCTGAGGAGAGACAGAGTGACGGAGGAGGATCGTGAAGTGTTTTTTGCGTGACGCATCTTTTATATGTTTTGTCAGGGATAGAATGGTTATATTATAACGGATTTTTTGTGGCTACCAAATTAATAATTTTTAAAAATAGAATACAGGTTAAAAGGTGGCTGCTATATAGGGTATGGTTGCAAATCGCCCAAAAATAAGCCGGTGTATGACCTTCTCTTTTATTAAGTTGTAAACAAGATCACAGGTAGCACTTTTCTCAACTTAATTATAGTATATCCTTTTTGGGAATTCCCTTCATTTCGTCATTTGGCACTTAGTTTAAGGGTGACAATTTGAGTCCAAACTCATTCAATCTGCTCAGAGATTAATAGATTGTGCTACAAACATTTTAGCTCATGAGTCTATTTTGGTTGAACCCAAGTTAACTCATTATTTTTTATAGCTCATTCTGACTCATTAAGCAGCCCAAATACAACTCATGAAGCTCACCCAAAACGAAAAGATCTCTCAAATTCAGCACCCACTCATTTCTCACCCCTAACTCAACTCAGTTCTAGAGATATAAAATTTGAATCACCGCCTCTTCTCCAGATAAAGAGAAAAGTTGCACTTGAATTCGTTATACATTTGATTTTTTAAACCAAATATACTAGCTTCGTATAATTGTAGTTTGTAGCGATTCCAATAGCTTGGGTTTTTTATTACTCCCAAGTCCAAGAGAAAGGTAATTCTGGGCTAAAAGCCCTAGAGAAAAAGGCCCGCTGTTGGACTAATTGTTGAAAAAACTAAAAAGAAACAAAATTATGGCCCATGCAGGTCTCGAACCTGCGACCTTCGCGTTATTAGCACGACGCTCTAACCAACTGAGCTAATGGGCCATTTTGCTCTATCTTCTGCATAATTATTAGAAAACATAACATCTTAGAAGCATACCTGAGGTTTCCATTTATGCTTTATTAATAGTAATATTTTTAGCTTCGAATTGGATAATCTAAAACGTATTTATTCTTTTACATATTCATTAGTTCTATGCTCGTCCACTAACAATACAAATCACTTAAAAATAATTTTAAAATTCTTTATGCAAACATTAATTAATAATCTTAAAAATAGAAAGCAGTCTTTGATATATGTCAAAATATTAGTGATTATGTGAGAATATCTTTAAATGTCAATTCATATAACATAAATTCTTATTTTAATGTTGCTCCACTTTTCCCCACTCTTTTGTATCTGCTGGATCCTACGCCATCGCAAAAAGAGTAATGTACTTATGTTGTGTTATAGACTCAAATGTGTGTTGTACGAATAGAAGGCATGCTAGGATTGTGAGTTTATATTACTTCAAAATATAGCTATTATAGAGTAAAAATTACACGACCCCCTATTTGGTCGCCTCCATTTAATTTATACCTATATTTTTAAAATTACTTAATCTATACCCTAATTTTAACAACTTCAGACTCCTCTTCTTCCCCCTAATTTATGCTCCCCTTTCTTCCCCCTCAACGCGATGGAAGGCAACAAGAAACACTTGAGTAAACAAGATTTTTCTTCACATGATCTTTCTGTTAGCCCTGTGGATGGACAGATTGTGAAGTACCAACGTGTGATGAATGAGGCGGCAACAGCGACACTCAGGCAGATAATGAAACAAGATTTTTCCCCCTAGGTTAGAGAACTTCTACTCCTGAAAGTATACTCCTTTGCAAGTGCAACTTCAGCTATTGGAGCTCAAGACTTGCCTCCTATTTTACATATGACTATAAATTCTTGCAGCTTCAGATGTTGGAGCTCAACTTCAGGCAAAAAAGTTCTCAAGTTCAAACTTCAGACATATACAATTAAGTTGGAGTTTTTCGCTTGCTATGAACTGAAGTTTACCTGATTACCTTTGCAAGACAGGCTAAACTTCAGGCAAAAATATCTGAAGTTTTGCTTTAATAAGGCTATACTTCAGGCAAAAAACTCTGAAGTTCAAACTTCAGGCATACACAATTGAACTGAAGTTTGCCCTTGCACTATGAACTGAAGTTTGCGTGATTACCTTTGCAAGTCAAGCCAAACTTCAGGCAAAAATATTTGATAAGACTACACTTCAGGCAAAAAATTTTGAAGTTCAAACTTCAGACATAATATTTTGCTACTTTAGACCCGTATGTCTGAAGTTACCCGAAAAATGAGTACGCTTACAATGTTTTGTGCAAAACGGGTAAGCTAAATAGTGACCCAAAAACTGGGTATAGATGCAAATGCCCCTATTATAGATATCACCTGAATTTTTATATTTTGTACCGAAAATATGACATGATACTTCAAAATAAAGCTATTTAGCTTAATAAAAAATATTAAAGGTAATAGATTAATTTTAAAGACCTCTCACGTATTTATCTTCGTAATATTACTCTCCCTCGTATTTTATATATGCATACTTTGATTTCTTTGTAATAAGTCGAAGCCATAGAGAACATACCGAGCCCGTAGATTTTATGTTTGTCATTGAATTATCGGAAAAGGGTCAGCTTTGCCCTTGAACTATTAGTTTTGGTTTAATAATGCCCTCCATCCACCTATTGGGCCAAATATACCCTTCTGTTAATGTTTTTGGCACAAATATGCCCTTTAAGCTAACATCCCACTTCAGATTATAAATTAAATTTTTTTAATGACGTGTCTTAATACTATTGGTTGTTTAGAACCCAACCCCAAATATGTAACCCACCCACCCATTTAAGACTAACCCGACCCGACCCAAATATCTAATATTAAAGGTAATAGTTTGAAACTTTCTCTTCCATGGATACGTTATTCAAATCTGCAGCTTCCATGGTTGCGTGATTACCTTCGTCGCGTCATTCCCAATATCGACAACCATTAGTCACAACATTTGTAAAATCTACGACCATCATTCAAAGGTGCCGTAGCAGTAAATTGGTTGACAATTATCCATAATAACATATACGGTTCTCACTTTGGTCACGGGAAGAAGCAGAAGAAGATTCAAACATTTTTGAAGCTAAAACAAGATGAAAAAGATCCAAGAACTCTGATTTTTCAGATTTGGGAGAGGGAAGAACAAAAAAAAACTAATTTTTAGATGGGGGAGTATGTCGTATGAATTTTGGAAGAAGTAGAAGAAGATTCAGACATTTTGAAGCTAAAATAAGATGAAGAAGATGTAAGAACTCTGGTTTTTAGAATTGGGAGAGGGAAGAAGAAGAACAACAAGAACCCTAAATTGGTTGGGAGGATTCAGACGCTCTGTGCAAAAACGGGAGTTAGAGTCGTTCAGTGTTAATGATTTAGATATTTGGGTCGGGTCGGGTTAGTCTTAAATGGGTGGGTGGGTGGGTTACATATTTGGGGTTGGGTTCTAAACAACCAATAGTATTAAGACACGTCATTAAAAAAAATTAATTTATAATCTGAAGTGGGTTGTTAGCTTAAAGGGCATGTTTGAGCCAAAAACATTAACAAAAGGGTATATTTGGCCCAATAGATGGATAGAGGGCATTATTAAACCAAAACTAATAGTTCGAGGGCAATGCTCTAACAATCACTCTTCTGCTAATTCCAAAAGATATTTTTGTAAAATTTATTAAACAAACGAGTATAAATTAAAAGGGCAAATTAGTAAAATCAAATTTTTTACATTATTGACGATGAGTTAACAAAATTATTATAAAATAATCAAATAAGAAAAGTAAATATAATATCCGTAAACCACAACTGAGATTAGCAAAATTTGGAAGGAGGTTTCTCATATTATCCCAAATATAACTAACTTATTTTTGAGTGTTATGTTATATTTTCAGTATAAAATAGAAAATTCGGGTGATATTTACTTTTTTTTCACCTTGTAATGATTTTTATGTGATAAAAATTTAAAAAGTGATTTTTGTGTTACAAACTTAAAATTAAATTTTTATGTAAAAATAAAATAAAATAACTTTTGCATTACAAGTCAAAGTTGAATGAGCACCGGCGAAAATTACTCTGTTTTACTTTGCCAACAATCTTTTCAGACGTTGTCTCCCGTCAGATGTAAAAAGTTGGCATTCATTAAAATTTAACACTTCAACATGAGCAAGTGAGAGTATTAGTTGTAGATCTTTAATTTTTCCTAATATATCTTCACTAAATCCTTCAAAAAATATTATATTCGCTAGTAAAAAAAAAAATGCCATGTTAATAATAGGTTTGGTGTTTGCATCAAGTGTGAGTAAATATTTTCCGATATAACGTGTAATGTTGGAAACTTGTCAAAACGAACGCATAATCAAGGTAAGTTTGAAACAAATCTAAATGAAATGAGTGTAAAGAGGAGAAAAATCCATAGAAAAACTGAATAGTTTATTTGTTACCTGAAAATAATCAAAAGGAAATATAAAAGAAGAAAAAATTTAATAGCATGAAACTATCGTGCTTTATTATCAACTTTGCTGTATTTAATCAAAATGGTTCGATTTAATTGGATCAATAAATTGATATTGCAATACAGGTAGCAGTATACAACGTTAACGGGTACCTAGATTAAATGACTGGCTTCACTGACATTTTGAAATAATGATATTAATTATCAGGCTGCAAATAGAAGTGAAACTGCATATATCTATTACTCCCTGTAGCCGACACGAATAAATTATCAACACGAAGAATGGCGTTGCTTAGACTTAACCAAATAGCCGTTTAGTAATTATTTGATTTGTCCATCCATTGGTTGACTTTATGGGTTCGAGACCTAGGAAAGAAAAATTCCTTGTAAAAATCCTTTTCTTTTATCAGATGAGTCATACGCGATGAGAACTTGTATTAATCGGGGTAGTGGATCCCGAATACCATAGGGCAAAGTTCACTTTTAGCTTGCGGTCGAAACTATTTATATTCAGTAGTCGTAAAAGTATATAAAATTTGTATATTTTTTGTATATAATATTGTATACGGTCAAAATAATATGACCCCAAGTTTGTAGGTTCGAGAGACCGCATCAAGGGCAGAAGTTCGATAGAGACCTGGCCCGGGCTCGAACGCAGAATAAGAGGCTCGAAGACCTTAGTGCTCAAGGGGCATCAGAGCCGAGTACGATCGATTCAAGAATAGTACCGATATGAGTTTGTTACAAAAGGACAAGATTCTCGCCACGTCCCCAAGATCATGGTGTAAAACCCGGAATAGATTTATACGAATTAGTACAAATCCGTACTAGGTGGTTACACAGTTGTCCCAATAAGATTCTTTATTGTATATAGAAATGTACCTTATTTAGGTTTCTCCTCCTATATAAAGGGGACCCCAATCATTTGAAAGGATCATCGAATCATTGGCAAAGAATATACTATCCTACTTTCCTCACTTATTGTTCATCGGAGTTGTCCTTTAGATTCATTGTTCTAGCTTTATTGTTCTTGGTTCACCTCGAGGTCACTAAGCTCGAGGTCGAAACTGCTTAAATAACACTAGTTTGATTCACTTATTTGGTTCATTTATACTTCATATTTCTTGATTATTAACCGGTATTGAACTAAATCACATTTCTTTAAAATCATAAATCAAATTTAATTGTTACTCGTATTTTTAATGTAAACAGTTTGGCGCCCACCGTGGGGCTAAAGATAATAGTGATGATTTCATTATCGATTCTCATAACACACGTTATTTTTACACTTTTTCTTGTCAAGATTTTTTGATCTCAGGCCAAAACTTGTCAAACTCGCAAAATGCACATATTCACAACAACGATGGTCTTGGATTTCATGGGGAAAACAACAATGTAGGGGTCGGAGCACCACCGATAAACCCTGGGGAAGTGCCAAATGTGGAACCAGTTGATGTTAGTTCACACATTGCTTTGAATACAGATTTAGGCGCAGACCCCGGAGGAAGTATACGCAGGGAAGCCCGATCTGGGGGCCAAGAAACACAGGGCATAGGAGATGGGGGAGTCAGCCTTCAAGTGATATTTGAAATGCTACAAACTCAACAGATTGCCATTGCTTAACTTCAAAGTCAGAATAAAACTCTGAGTATAGCCGAACCAGAAAATACTCGACGTACTGAACCGGCACCGGAAAGATCAAACGGTAATGGCTCGGGTGCTGACCCCACGATTATGAGGATGCTCGAGGAACTCACCAAGAGAATCGAATCCGGGGAGAAAAAGATTGAGGATAATGACAAGAAAGTTGAGACTGATAATTCCCGTGTTGAACAAGCTTCATTCCTTATTTCCAATTTATTGGATTTCTGGCTTAAATTTTTTTATGATCATTGATGCCTCCATGTCTAGTTGTTTTAGTCGACTTGTGTTAAGTATTGTTCCATGTATTTGGAAGTGTTACTTGTTCCTTAGTCACATTGTTGTACATCTGGTTGAGCTGGTTGTCAGTATTACATTATACATTTCGGTTGATTTCACTGTGTAGTGATAATTGGTGAAGTTTCTTAATAGCACAGTTTCCTGTTTATGATAATTGAGATTTAAGTATTGTGAAAGGATTCGAATCTGATTTGCGAAACTTTATTATAAATAAAGAGGTTAAATGTGATTTGTCTGGTGGGAGCGGGTTGCACGCCGCAACAAGGAGTGAAAAGGGTGGACATGTGGGATCTGGTTGCACGTCGCAACAGGAGAAATAAGGGTGATATATATATATATATATATATATATATATATATATATATATATATGTGTGTGTGTGTGTGTGTGTGTGTGTGTGTGTGTGTGTGTGGAGGAGCAATAAGGGTGGACATGTGAAATCGGGTTGCACGCCGCAACAAGGAGCAATAAAGGAGAATATTCATGTTTTACTGTTTATAAAATAAAGGCCGGAACACTCATTATTTTATTGTCATTATTTCATATTCTGTTCTTACTGTTATTTAAAGTGAAACTTGTTCTGTTTACAATTGTTGAGACATAAATATTGTGAAATGCTTTGACTTAAATTGTGAAAATCCTTTATTATAAATAAAGTGATGTGATTGTCTGGTGGGAGCGGGTTGCACGCCGCAACAAGGAGTGATAAGGGTGGACAGATGGGACCGGGTTGTACGCCACAACAGGAAAATTAAGGGTGATATATATATATAGGGAGGAGCAATAAGGTTGGACAGGTGGGAGCGGGTTGCGCGCCGCAACAAGGAGCGATAAGGGAGAATATTTATGTTTTATTGATTTTCAAAAATAAGGATTTGGAAAACTTTCGGTTTTATAAAAATGTTTTCATACCCTGATTTTACCGTGATTCAAACTGAAACTTGGAAATTTTGAGTAGGTTTGATTATAGTTGATATCTGGAAAAAAATTATCCTAATTGTTTTTATTTACTGTTGCAAGTTACTGGTTATTTAATTTATTATTACTTCCTTCTTTATGTATTATATATATTGTCACAGGTTATGTTATATTTGCCCCGCCTTAGCCTCGTCACTACTTCGTCGAGGTTAGGCTCGGCACTTACTCAGTACATGGGGTTGGTTGTACTGATACTACACTCTGCACTCTTTTGTGCAATTCCAGGTACCAGCCAGAGTTAGGAGATTTTAGTAGCTGACATCATCATTCGGAGACACGAGATAGATCTGCTGCGTCCGCAGATTCCTGGAGTCTTCTCTTAATTTTATAGACACTGTTTTATTACATTCATAAACAAATACATAATTATTTCAGCCCATTATTTGTAGTACTCTTTAGTAATTCGTGAATTGTGACACCAGACTCTGGGTAGTTATATAATTGGTTTTAGTTCGTGGTTTGTTTCATCAGATCGAATATTATCCCTGATGACATTTATTGGAAAGTATTAGATTTTCTTTTCTTTATGAATTTTTCTATTGTGTTTAAGAAAATTGTTAAAAGAAAATGGTTAGTTAAGTTCTAACATTGGCTTTCCTAGCAAGTATAGTGTTAGGCGCCATCACGATCCCGTGGGTTAGGAATTTGGGTCGTGACAGCGTCACTTGGTATTGTTGGCAAAAATTGAGAATGACTGGGTCTAAAGGACTGAGGGCAGGATCTACGGGACCCAACGTGAACGGATAGGTGTACACGCTCAGGTACCCTGCTTTGTGGGTAGTAATATCCTCCTCAGGGGAAGGGACCACCACCTCCTTGCCCATCCAGTGAAAATCCTTTCTCACCTGCTCGAGTTCGGCTTCAGTAATCAAACTGTTGTACCGAGGCATGGGTTCGCATCGACCAGGGACTGAAGAGCTTTTCTCGACTTTGAAATTGGAAGTCATTTCGCACGGTCTGGGAATACACTCCTCGATACGCGGTGGCAACACCGCTTTACTTCTCGAAGGCCGTGATGACGAAGGGGATTTTTCTTTCTGAGGAACAACTCTAGATGTTTTGGCCATTGTTGTTGAGAAATTCAAAAAAAAAAAAGAAGTTGGTGATGGAATTAGAACAAGTTGAGAGAAGGATAAACTCCGCGAAATTGAAGAAGCTAATGAGGTTTTAAGAACGCTTTGAAAAGTAAAGTTTGCAAATTGAGGAGTTGGGTTATTTATAGAGGTCACTTAAGCGTATTGAAGAAGCCAAACGGCCAACCATCAACTGTTTTCAATTAATGACCTTGGGGAGCTGTGTGGACGTGACCTTTCAATCACATCAGTCGCTGACGTCACGAGGTTGGCATCATGGATGAGGCATCGAAGGGACGGGAATCAAATCAAATCATTTATTATCATTTTATTCTAAGAAACGCGAGGACTATCTGCATACGGTCAAAATCATATGACCCCGAGTTTGTAGGTTCAAGAGGTCGCATCGAGGGCAGAAGTTCGATAGAGACCTGGCCCGGGCTCGAAGGCAGAATAAGACGCTCGAAGACCCTAGTGCTCGAGGGGCATCGG
The DNA here is from genome assembly GCA_005239505.1 of Nicotiana paniculata. Classification (NCBI taxonomy): domain Eukaryota; kingdom Viridiplantae; phylum Streptophyta; class Magnoliopsida; order Solanales; family Solanaceae; genus Nicotiana; species Nicotiana paniculata. The sequence continues at coordinate 18,792 of ML317258.1, forward strand.
AGCCGAGTACGATCGATTCAAGAATAGTACCATTATGAGTTTGTTACAGAAGGACAAGATCTCGCCACGTCCCCAAGATCATGGCGTAAAACCCGGAATAGATTTGTACGAATTAGTACAAATCCATACTAGGTGGTTACATAGCTGTCCCAATAAGATTCTTTACTGTAAATAGAAATGTACCTTATTTAGGTTTCTCCTCCTGTTTAAAGGGGACCCCAATCATTTCTAAGGATCATCGAATCATTGGCAAAGAATATACTATCCCACTTTCCTCACTTATTGTTCATCAGAGTTGTCCTTTAGATTCATTGTTCTTACTTTATTGTTCTTGGTTCATCTCGAGGTCACTAAGCTCGAGGTCGAAACTGCTTAAGTAACACTGGTTTGATTCACTTATTTCGTTCATTTATACTTCATATTTCTTGATTATTAACCGATATTGAACTAAATCACATATCTTTAAAACCACAAATCAAATTTAATTGTTACTAGTATTTTCGAGGTAAACAAATATATAGAGATGTATATATATACAAACAAATATATTTTTTTTTTGTTATTATTTTAAAAGCAGCTATACAACGATCATTTTCCTAATACCATATGTTAATTAACACTAGTTAAATCTTAAGGCCTTTCTGTTAGAAATTCGGAGAGAAGAAATACCCTCAGTCAACCATTTTCGTTTGAAGACAATGGAGGAAATCATATTTCTTCTTTCTTCCAACTTAGCTTACATAAATAAATATAGTGCCTAAGTACTCAAAGGAATTATTCTAGTATGTACCTAGTCTAGAATATGTACAATAATTTATTGTTATACTTTTATTTTTCCTTAGTTCATGAATTAAACCATCCATGTATCCTTAAATTAATTTTCTTAATACACGAGCTAGGTAAAGTAGGGTACTTAGACAAGAATTGCACTGTACTTTAAGTTGGAAATACGCTCAACTGTAAAAATAACACAGCCGTTGATTTTGGATTTAGTTTTGATAGAACTGGACAATTTCTGAAGCCGAACAGCACAAATTGAAGTTGATTTGATAAAGTTTATGAAACCAAACAGTACCCTTTTTAAAAATATCGTATCAAAGTACAAATATCGTTAAACGAACAACATTCGCAGACTACCCTATAAACCTCTGGAAAATATTGAATAGTTTAACTGCTGGACATCCAAAAAGGTGGTCTGGAATCAAAATGTGGTTTTTTTGAACTTAAAAAATTAAAATATGTAGAAAAAATAACTGGTGACCATAATATATATAAAAGGGTGTTTTATTTTAACGGTCGTTTGCCCAGTTAAGTATAGTGCCCTTTTGAAAGGCTATATATATATATATAAAGCCCTTCCTTACTGCGCTATATATAATATGTGGGCCAACCAATAATTCTTCTGGGCTTAACTGATATAACAATAATTCAATTGGGTATAACGCCCATATTGAAGGCGCTATTTCTCAAATAACTGTACCCCCGGAATCGGTTTTTGTCTTATTTAAAGAGGTTAAGGATTTTGTAAAAATTCATTCATAAATATTCTCAAGTCTTTTGAAATATTTCTTCGTTAAGTTGTTTTGCATTTTGTCATAATGTCTGAAGAGCGAAGAATTAGGGCTTCATTATATTGGGGGGGTTGTGGTGGCAAATAACTCAGTAAGTTATAGTTTATCTCCATAGTGCCATGTTAAGTTGCCACTTACTATGGAGTACGATACATTGGTATCGTTCTTATGTAAAAAAATGAGTGTGAGTAGACATTCGGTGAATATTAAAGTAACAGGAAGATATTCGTATTCTGTCACTCCGTAAGGGGTTGCTTGTTATGCTGAGTTTGACATCGAAGAAGATGAAACTATAAGAGAGTTTTTGAGGACTCCGGATGAATACCGGGAATTTTTTGTGATAAAAATGTTGGAAATGTACGTCAAGGCTGAAGTCGTTCGCAATAATGAGGTTGCGCAAAGGCTGATATCCTTTAGTCATCGGGTGATTATTTTGGAGCAATTTTAGCCGAACAGGTTCCAGCTGAAAGAGTTTGGCATGATCTAAACTTAACTCCACGGGCGAATGAGGAGCGAGAAAATAATTTCTCCCCTAGTTTACATAATCCACAAGATGAGTGGTAAACTTCAATTTTCCTTTGTATTACGATATTTATTTTTGATGTATTGAGTTTGTATTAACACTTATATTCCACAGGGAATACCGACCAGATATGAATTTTACAAGTTATGAACCAACGCTCAGTTGGAATATGCCTAGTTTTGGTGTGTTGGATCATGGTGGTCCATCCGAGAGTCATCACCAACAGAATAATGTCCATCATGGGATGTCAACACATTATGATTTGTAAGTGAAATAATAAAGCTATATGTAAAGTTTGGATCAATTTGAATAACTCATTATTTTGTTGGTTATGCAGCGAAAACGAGCAACTTGAAGGTCATGTCCTTACTCAATTTCCCGAAGATGACATATTTAATCGGGATCTGGTAGATGCATAGATTCAGGAAGAGAATAGTGATTATGACAATAATGCCGATGGGTCTGGAGATGACACACCCTTCCCTGATAAGGGTGATGATGAGGAGGAAGAGAATGATGAACCTGATTTGACGAGGGAGCATGCTCCACCTCCCGTTAGACCAAGAGTGTACGAGTCCTATGTGCCGTTTCATTCAAGGGAGATTCCCTACCTTGATCATTTTCCAAGTATGCCGGATGTGGATTCCCTCACAAGGGATATTGACAAAATTCGTACAGTAATATGGGATGAATCTAGAGCAACGATATTGTCAAAGGGTATGCTTTTTCCGATAAAGAGGCCCTAAGTAGGGCGACATGAATGTACAACGTAAATGAGTGTCATGAGATCACGGTATCAGATTCATCTCCGGATGTATACAAGGTTATTTGCCGTAGATGGTTTTCGAGTTGTAATTAGATGCTGCGTGCGAGGAAGAAGAAAAAAAATATGTGCGTTGTGGGTAAATACATTGGCGCCCACAATTATGAAATGGACACATTTAGTGGGAATCATTTTAACTTGAATGTTGACTTGATTTCTCTTGTCTTGATTCCACACATTGAAGCGTCCATAAGGGTACAAGATCAAAAAGTGTATAACATATGTCCACCGGGAATATGGGTGTACCATTACCAAAAGAAAGGTATTTCTCGGGCGTAAACGTGCGTTTGAAATTGTTTATGGTAACTGGATAAGTCCTTTGCATCTCTACCCAGGTACATGGCCGCATTGCCACATTTTAACCCCGGAACTGTTGTTGAATGGAAGCTTGAGCAGAGTCCGAAAATACCAAACCATATATTCAAATATGTGTTTTGGGCATCTAAACTAGCAATTTATGGTTTTGTGCATCGCCGGCCGGTAATATCCATAGACGACACTCATGTCTATGGAAAGTATGATATTAAGTTGATCACCGTTGGAGTAGATGTTAATGGAAGTATATTTCCCCTAGCTTTTGCTATTTGTGCCAATGAAAGTCAAAAGATGTGGACACTATTTTTTAACCACTTGAACGAGCACGTTGTCAGACAACGTTCAGGTATTTGTTTAATATTTGATCGGCATGGCGGTATTTTAATTTCTATACAGAATTTGCCTGAATAGAAGGAACCGTATACCTACCACCGCTACTGTGTGAGGCACCCGAAGGCCAATTTCGAGAAGGCACATGCCAACAAGGATTTGCATGATTTAATATGGATGGCCGCAACATATCACCAAGAGTGTAAATTCAGGAGGCGCATGGAATCGATCAGGCAGGAAGACGAAGGAGCCTGTCGTTGGTTGATGTGACATGAGCTTGACAAGTGGAATTTTCATGTGGATGGTGGCGGAAGATGGGGAATTCTGAATACAAATATGTCAGAGTCTTTCAACGGGTTATTAAAGTCTGCACGTGGATTGCCTGTCACTGCCATGGTGCGGATGTCATTCAAACAGATGGCAGAGAGTTTGTTGAAAGGGCTAGAGGTACATCGTCATTGATGGAAAAGGGTGTTGAATTTATGCCAATACCAATGAAAAGATTTGATAAATACAGGAGGCGAACATATTAACATTCATATTTTCAGTATTGCAACGAACGAAATATTTTTGAAGTTCAAACCGCTATCCGTCAAAACCGGGGGAATAATACACACCGTAAATGAAGCCAGAAGGTTATGATCTTGTGGAAAATAGTCCATCTACCACATGTCGTGCTCACATTTCTACAACAATATGGAACTCCAACATCCAACGTCTGTGGTATAAACTTAGGTAGTCCCCCCCACTCGACAACTGTTGGGAAAACACGATAATCATCGTCTCTATGCAATTTATTATTTTCTAACAAATCCCAGTACTGATCTTCCGTTCCTCCAAGAAAGTTAAGATCATCCATTGCATGATGAGCAGTTAGTGCCTTTTCCATCTCTAGAATCACCTTCATCAAATGTCAAATCACTTCCGGTTCATCTTTGTGTGTGTTTGTTTGGAAGGTTGCAAACAGTGCTTGTGGCACAACAAGCCTATGTCAGCGACATAGTACTTTTTAATCACATCATTTTGAGTAAAGGGGAACCCGTTGTAGTTTTTCACCCTAAATTCACATACCTTCAGGCTTTGTAGAATGCGCTTCGCCCTCAATAATGTACCCTGCAACTTTGAGATCAATGTGTATATTGATAGGATTATTTTTCAAGGTACGCAGAACACCATACCACTTGTCATCGACCAAGTCAGTGTAGAAATCTAGGATATTTTTTTCAAGGTAGGGATCAATAGTGTTAAGATGTGTTCCATGGGGATCTGTTGAACTACCTTCACCCGTTTGCCTCTTTTTGAGTCATTTGTTAAATGTTAGTGGCATTTTTTAAATTGATGTTTGTAATGTTTATTCAAAAGGTATTTGAAATACAAATGACTTGGTTCAATTTAAGAAGTTGTCTTATACCCGAAAGAATCATTATCACGCGAAGCATAGCACGGTGATATACCACGTTATGTGTGTTATCTTGTCGACCTGAAAAGTTGTTGTTCTGCAAAAGCTATCTTCTGTAAAAGTTGTATTGTACCTCAAAAAGAATAATTATCACGCGAAACATAGCGCAGTGAAATACTAGGTAGAGTGTATTGTCATGTCGACCTGAAAAGGCTGATGTTCTGCAAAAGCTATCTTTTGGAAAAGTTGTATTGTACACAAAATAATCATTATCACGCGAAACATAGCACGTTAAAATACCACGTTATGTGTTTTATCTTGCCTATAAATAAATAGCACATTTTACTTAGTATCTGCGCTTAACCAAAAAAATAGAAAAACTTTCCATAAATTTTTTATTTTTCTTGCAGTAAGAAATGTCTGGACGCAATGACGTACCAAGGTGTTATTGAGAAAAACATGCGATCCATGTTGGTCAAATAGTAATGTTTGGCGCAGACGATGGATATGTCAACAACTTGTAAGCTATTGTTTTGGAAAAAATATTTGTTAATATTTTTTATATAAAATATTAACTAATCGTGTTGTGTTAATTCTCATCGGTAGGATGAAAATCAATGTAGATTTGAAGAATGGTATGATGAATCCATTAACGATGAATATTATAAATCATGTTTGGAGTATGTTTGGAATATGACCGGTGAATACGAACTCCAGAACTTTAAACTACAACGACAAATTGCGGCAGTGCAGGAGAAACTAAAAGAGGCAGAAGAAGAAAAAAAGTTGGTTGGAAGAGAAATTTAAGTGGCTGAAGCAGAGAATAATGGGCGATAGTGACTAAAGAAACACATGTATGTGTTGAGTGTAGTATTTTATCTTTATGTTTTCCGTGTCATGTATTTTCATTAGTTGTACCGAATTTAAATTATGTTAAGTTGCTATGTTTGTGTTTGTGTTGAAATATTAAAATAACGAAGAACCCGGGAAATAAAAACATAATGTGCATATAATGTAAACCATAAATAATGTTGCTATTATTTACTGAATGTCATATGTACATAAAATCAAAAGAAGTCAATGTGTCCCACAACCAGTATGCTTTAAAGCAGCCGTTGGCCTGAGGCGCATCCCATCCCGCTCGGATACACTATCATTATCATCCTTATCACGTCGTCTCTTTATCGGAGGATGTGATGCAATATGATCGTCAGTAAGGCTGGTAGGCTTGGTAGAAGGGGTCGTCGGTCATGCAGTAACCTACAGAATAATAAGATATTTTACTATATGAAATATATATTAGTAATGTACATGTTAATTCACAAAAATTTAAATTGTCTTACCATGGTCTCGGCGGGCTCCTGAATATAATCATTCGTCTCAGCCATGTCAGTATCGCACAAAGTGGCCTCCGTGACAGGCGAGGATGGTGCCTTCAAAAGAAAAAGGCTTTAGATATTTATGACTAATCAATGAGATAAAAACAAATATAAAAAATAGTAAGACAAATAAACCCGCACTTTTGAAACATCCTCAACATCCCTCGATGATGAGCCATAACTCAGTCGGTGCCCACTATCCACATCTCGTGTCGGACGATCATCAGCAATCGTTGATGGCTCTAGAGGACCAGGAAAATACCGATCCCACTCCTGTCGTGTAATGGTCGTGCTCGCGATCAACAATGGAGCTGGTGGGGTCACCTGCGAAGTCCCTGGAGTAAGATGAAGGCTGAATGATGGCATATCACTAGGAGCATGGTCTGGCTCATAGTGGTCACCCGACTGATCAACTCCAACATCCTCAACAGGTGCCTCAAAGCCCCCTTGCTGGGGACCACGTCCTCGCCGACCCCCACGACCTTATGGGACACCCCTACTTCTCTGGGCACGCCTGCCACGTCGACCACGTTCTGGCTCCACTACTGGCCCACGATGGTACTGCTTTGGCGCCACATAATCAACCTCATATCCTAAGCGCTCATCATCTCGAGCTCGCCTCAATGTCTGGGAAGCCAGATCTGTAACTTGAGCTATACTCGTGCAAAGCGGCCGCTCCTCGCCGGTATGCTGCTACATCTGCAGTCCCAACTGGCAGAACATATGTGGGCTAATATCCTGCACAACACGTAAAATATTAATTATTGAACGCTAGGTTAACGTTATAAGCAAGTATACCAAATAACATACTAGTGCCTCGTGCCTCCTGACGTATGGAACGTACCTATCGCCAACGTGTTGAACGGGATTCCCGATGGAAAGTCGGGTAACGATACGGTACCAGCACGTATACTCATGCTCACCATCCGTCTGGTCAGGTGGAGGGGGGTGGAATCAGGTCATGTCGCTGGTCGCAAATATCGATATGCGCCTCTAGCCATGCGACATATGTCTGGTCAACCCTGGAACGATCATCCCGCTGGTAATGTGTCCTATGCCAAGCGGGAGGTGGAGGTACAAGCTGCGGGCGGTGGAGGTACAAGCTGCGGGCGGTGGAGGTACAAGTTGCGGTCGACCAAACTAGCGAAAGACTCGCTCGGTGGCATGATGCTCGACAATATCGAGATACATCAACGGGATGGAAGAGCTCCACATAATTCGGCCGGTCGAGCTATAACTGGGCAAACCAGCTATTAGCTCGTCGTTATATGTCCTTCAAATGAACTATTAAGTAAAAACAGTAATTGTGAGTATACGCAACACATATAAAGCCAGGCCAAGTAAACTTAAGTATACATTTACCTACGCGCCCTTCAGCAAATCCAAAAAATCCCTGCAATATGGGAGATTATGTCGAGCCTCGTACTCGCATCCATATCCTCGCTTATCAACCCACCTCCTAGCTAAAAGGAGAAACGAAGGTGGTGCATCCGGAGCGAAGGGTGTTAGAGGTGGCTGCAACTGCAGAAAGCGCTCCCAGGCCCAAACTTAATAAACAATGTGGACGTAAAATTTAAGGTATGTTTTTACTATGTATGTTATAATGAAGATAGTACTTGACTATGTTTTCACCTGCAGCAGCGGCAAAAATCCGGCAGCGTCTTGCTGGGTGCCCATGCTCGCTCGGAACATATGCTTGTACAAGTAACCAAGAACAGAAGCACCTCAGCTGTAATCATGTAAATCATCTAGCCGCTCAAGATGATGAAGAAATCTCAAGGTGTCTAGGTTTCCCGAAGTGTTCGGGAACAATAACTATCCAAACATAAGCAGCATCAGCAACCTCGCGTACCGGTTAATATGAAGATCTGGTGTATCATCCGTAATATCAGCATGCATCGCCTCCAGATGCATCCGGATGGGCGTCAACTGCAAACGACTAGCCCCAACCAATGCAGCCTCATCCGTTGGATGGAAATTGGTGAGCCGCTACAACATCTCCAGGTAATGCAAACCCGCATACTCTCGGATGGCATGCGCTAAAGCAAAAGGATATCCATCAACCGACAACCCATACAGAACCCCCACGTCCTGAAGCGTGATAGTGGACTCGCCAATTGGTAAATGAAATGCGTGCGTCTCCGGTCGCCACCGCTCTATCAAAGCCATGATCAACGACCAATCCAGCTGCAGCCGGTCGATCTCAACAATCCTATAGAAACCTGTATCCTGAAGGTGCCTGAGAATACGTGGATGGAGATGGTGGGCCCTAAGAAAGTCCCATGTATCGTCTACTCTTCTAGCACGGAATGTCTGGGCCAATAACTGCTCCTCCCATATGTAGGAAAACCTATGCTCGACCTGTAGCAACAGTAGCTCTAGCGAGGCAGGTCCGGGATGCAAAGGCGGAACCTCCATGACGACTACTGTAAATTGAACAATCTTAATTAAAGTATTTTTCTCTTTTTTGCTTAAATATATTGCAATACCTTTAATTTTAAAATTTATTCGATATTTTTACTATATTGTTAATTATGTTGATACATTTTTAATATTATAATTTTATATGTTACTTTAATATTTTATATGTTAGTTTACTATTTTATATGTTTGTTTATTATTTAATATATTTTTTCTTATTTTATATGTTAGTTTTATTATTTTATATATTTTTTTGTTACTCACCTATTTTTGACTATAATAAAATTAAATAATTAATTTTCATAACTATACATGATTTAATTATTAAATATTCATATTTTGGTTCCAGACTCAATATTTGAGGCCCAGTAGCACCAAGGTATCTGAATTCTTGTGTTCATGATAAGAAAACTTTTTCGATTTATCACTCAACAAGGCTGTTATTTTATATGTTAGTTTATTATTGTATATGTTAATTTATTATTTTATATGTTAGTTTTATTATTTTATATGTTTGTTTGTTACTCACTTATTTTTTACTATAATAAAATTAAATAATTAATTTTGCATAACTATATCGTATTTAATTATTAAATATTCATATGACAATACTTAGTTTGACAAATATTGTTGTTTTCTCATGTTATTTTCTTACGTTTGCTGACTAGAATTGGAGAGAGCTTGTGTTTGAACTATCAACTTTTTTGACGTATTTTTGGGTTTAAGAGATACTTAAATGATTAATTTCAATAACTACAAGAATACTACGCTAAGGGACACTACATTTACCACGCTAAAAGGGCACTACATTACAAATATAAGCACTACGTTAAGCCACAAGATACCACTACACAGATCTAAAGTAATAATTTATCTATTTTATTAGTCTTTTACCAAATAAATAATCTAAATCGGATAAAAGCAACAAATTAATTTAATCACAAACAATCACGAAAATACATGTCACAGTAAAAAGTAACTAACTAATATCTTTTTAACAACTAATAACAATTTCTCCTTTTTACGATTTTTTAGCACATTAATACTATAGTCCGGATAAAAAATAACAAATTAATTATATCGCAAAACAATCACAACATAACGTAGAGCACATTAAAAACAACTAATATGCATTTTTTATACGAGTTTTAACAAAAACTAAGTCGGAATACTTCGATTTAAAATTTTTGGAAAGTTAAAAATTTGGTGATTTGGAGTTGAATGAGCAACCCACTACGAGATAACGCCTTAGCTAGGATGTGGGATCGAGAATATATACTTTTTGTGGGACCGATGGGCTACACTCGAGTTTTTTTGGTCAAAAATGGGGAAGGGGGGAACGCTGTTTCTTTTGTTTAATGGGGGAAGGGGAGGGGAGGGGGGGGGGGGNGCACCTTATATTAGGACGCAATTCTATAACGTCTTAATATAAGACGCTATACCTTCCCGCTTTTTTGAGATTCAAAATATAGCGCATCTTAAAAGGGCCAGTCGTTAAGATATAACATTTTTTTAAAAAGTCATTATATATATTATGATCACCGATTACTTTTTTTACATATTTAATTTTTTGAGTCAAAAAAATCACATTTTAATTCCGGACTCGGAAGTTTGAAGGATATGACAGTCTGTTACTGGAAATTACTGTACCAAAAGACAGGTACGCTAATCGCTGCCAATGGTCAAGAGATATCCATATTTCTGTTTCAAGTACGTACGTGTCGATATTTCCTTTGCTTGATTTGCTACTTTAGGCTTTGAGAAAGGATTTTCTCTAACTTTATTTTTCTACAACAGACGGATAGAATTATTTTTTCAAAAAGAGCTACTACTAGAGTACAGTATTATCTATTTACATGGGTTGATCAACCTATATACAAATCACTAGGGCCGTGCACGGTAAATACCGAATTATTGTATCAAAATAAAAAATTTTGGTATTCAGTTTGATTTTTAATTTAAGTTTAAAAATAATAATATTAGATATGGTATTTGATATTTTAAAATGAAATATCGAAATACCAATACCGTATCAAAATATACATTATATTACACAATACACACTTTATTAATTATAATGTAAATATAAGAAATCTAAAATTTTACTTTGTTTTATTCTCTAAGTTCATCAATTAACTCTAAGCAAATAACAAAATATTTCTCTAAGTTTTCTCTCTCTAGGTTAGTATTTGCTGGTTTAATTTTGGATAAAACTTTTGTCAACGAACGTTTTTAGTTTTGTACTTTTGAGTACTTTAATTAAGAATATTATCGTCTATGACTCTATGCACTAGTTATTATTCAAATTGAATAAACCAAAGTTACCAAACTGAATAAATCAAAACCGAAAGGAGAAAAATCAAACCATACTGAGTTTAATTCGGTACGGTATCTGTATAGCATTTTACGAAACCGAATATCAAAAGTACTGAAGCGAAATGTCTAAATACCATACCGTACCGATCGTTGAACACCCTACATACCACAAAAACTTTTAAGCCATTGATGTTATGTAACTAGTTGAATTCATTTAAAAAAAACGAGCAGCCCGATGCACACAATATTCCGAATATATTCACGAGGTATCCAAAAGGACCGCACTTCAAAGGGTGTGATGTAGTTAAATGATATAATATCAGATTTTCAAATCATGTTTGTTATAGTTAATTATTATTATTACTCAATTTATTTTAATTTATGTGACATAATTTGATATGGTATACAATTTGTCAAACATAACATAATATTTGTGGCTACAAGATTTTGTAAGTTTGTAATCTTAGAAATGCCATGAATTTTGTATGACTCGAAACATCTTATTAAGAAAAACTAATAAATTTAACGTTTAAACTACTTCTAAAATATTAAAAATCGTTCTTTTTTAAATGAACTAGTAAAAAAAATAGAATCACGTAAGTGAAATTAAGGTGGGGCTTTTGCATCCATACCCACTTTTTGTGTCACGTTTTAACTTATACTCGCTTTGTAAAAAAAATTGCACCCGTACACGCTTTTGCGCATAACTTCAGCATGCGAGGCTCAAGTAGCAAAGGCAATCACCCAAAACTTCAGCATTTTAGTAGACGGGCCTGGAGTAGCTTGCGAACTTCAGCTTTAGAGTTGAAGTTCCCAAGTTATAATGACAACAACTTCAGCATACGGGGCTGAAGTTCTCCAGTTATAAAGACAAAAACTTCAGCCCCGTATGCTGAAGTTGTTGTCATTATAACTTGGGAACTTCAGCTCTAGAGCTGAGGTTCGTAACTGGGTAACTTCAGCTCTAGAGCTGAGGTTCGTAACTGGGTAACTTCAGCTCTAGAGCTGAAGTTCCCAAGTTATAAAGACAACAACTTCATGATACGGGGCTGAAGTTCCCCAGTTACAAAGACAAAACTTCAGCTCTAGAGCTGAAGTTTTGTCTTTGTAACTGGGGAACTTCAGCCCCGTATCATGAAGTTGTTGTCTTTATAACTTGGGAACTTCAGCTCTAGAGCTGAAGTTCGTAACTGGGTAACTTCAGCTCTAGAGCTGAAGTTTTGTCTTTGTAACTGGGGAACTTCAGCCCCGTATGATGAAGTTTTGCCTTTATAACTGACGAACTTCAGCTTAACTGGTGAACTTCAGCTCAGCGAGGGAAAAGAAGGTGAAGTTATTTAAAAAGTGAGTACAAGTTAAAAGTTTTAAAAAAAACGGGTATAGGTTAAATGAAGGCGACCAAATAGGGTGTCCCGCGCAATTTTTACAATTAAGGTTGTATTGTGGTCCGGGCCCAGGCTTAAATGGGCTAAGCGGGCCGGGCCAAACGGGCCTGGGCTCTGGCGGGTCGGTCCTAAGTGGTCAGGATATTGGCATCTATACTCGCTTTTTGTGTCACGTTTTAACTTGTGCCCGCTTTGCAAAAAGAATTACAAGTGTACCCGTTTTTACGCATAACTTCAGCATAGGGGGCTGAAGTAGCAAAGACAATCACGCAAAATTTCAGCATTCTAGTAGACGGGCCTGAAGTAGCAAGTGTGCTGAACCAAGTGTGCTGAAGTTTTTGTTTGTAATTGATGAACTTAAGCATAGTAGTTGAAGTTTTGTTCTCTATTTGATGAAGTTTTTGTTTGTAATGGCTGAAGTTTTTGTTTTTGTAACTGGAGAATTTCAGCTCTAGAGCTGAAGTTTTTGTTTTTGTAACTGGCGAGCTTCAGCTTTTGTTTTGTAACTGGCGAAATTCAGCTCTAGAGTTGAAGTTTTTATCTACTAACTTACGTAATTATTTATAATTTATTTTTAAATAATCTGATAAACATATTTATGGCAATCATCCCATGAACTGAAGTTCCACAGCAGAAGAAAGAAGAAGAAGAAGAAGAAGAAGAAAACAAAGGAGGATAAGGAGGAGGAGAAAGGGGGCTGAAGTTATTTAAAAAGTGGGTACAAGTTAAAAAAAATTTAAAAAATGGGTATACAAATAAGGCGCCCCGTGAAATTTTTACCAAGTGGTCCCGGGTCAAACAGTTCTGGGCTTAACGGTCCTGGAAGGTGGAACTGGCCCACATGGGCCCAGGCTAAGTAGGTCGGGCCCACGGGAAGTACTATCTATTACTAATACTATTGCAAATAACTTAATCCAAGGAAATTAAAAAATATCATATACTATTGATGTCAAACATTAATTTGTGCACTGACATAGGAGTACAATTTTTTGATCTGTCTTAATAACAGTTCTTCGTTTTAACCGAAAACGGAAAACTGTTCGTAGTTATCATAATTTGGCAACCTATGCAGACCTTTTACCGCTAATTAAAATGTACTGATGGATTACAAATTATTTGTACCGCCGAAATAAAAATTGATAAGGAAAGAATTAGTGATAAGGAAAGAATTAGAGTTTAATTAGGAATGTGTAAT
>ML317259.1:2119-12277 GCA_005239505.1 Nicotiana paniculata
AACCCTAGATTCGTAGATAGTCTTCAATTGGTGATCAAGCAATTGAATAATTAAGCACAAGATTGAATAAACAAACCAATTAAGGTAAAACAATAGGAATAATTCAATATTCAACTACAACGTTCATGTAACACCCAAGACTCTAGAACTAATAAACTATAAAACTAAAAGAAGAGAAGAGAAGAAAAACTAAGTAGAATCCTCTTTCAACGTGGTGTGTTCCTCCATCCAAAGTCCCCAAAACGAATCCTCCCTTCATGGGATGTTTTTGGGTCTATTTATATGTTTAGGATGAACCCTAAACGTGTCAAAGACTTCTATTCCAACTTGGAAACACTTAAAACCCGTCAAAACTCGATTTCTGGCCGACTGGGGACCCTGGCGTTTCAGCCCAAACGCCTGGCTAAGGCCAGGCAGCCCCTGGCGTTAGGGCTCTAACGCCTGGCTAACGCCAGGCACCCCCTGGCGTTAGGGCTCTAACGCCTGGGTAAGGCCAGGCTTGGTCAGGCTTTTTGGCTCTGTCGCCCGGCTATCGCCCGGGTGTCCCCTTTCGCGTAGTTTTCGACGTATTTGCATCCGTTTGGCCCCGTTTCCATTTCCAATTCACCTACACATAAAATAAACCCCATTAGGCACATACGACGTGTATTTTATCATTAAATCCCATAAAATGCAAGGTATATAATGCTTAAAATCATGAATTCTAGCCACGCATCACATCCCAATGTGATTCACTTTATGTGGGTATTGTTTAGCCCCTTACAATTCATGCAATCCTTTAATGCTATTAGTCCTAGACCCCTTTGAGTTCATTCAGGCTATAGTGAACTTTGTATAATTAGAGAAACCATCTACTCTTCTTGTTTTCATAGGCTTAATCCTGAGGACTTATTCATTTTTGTTACCTTCTCACTCGCCCTTTCTTATCCTTACTCTTGTCTTCTAGAACCTTGTCTCTTCACCATAGAATGGCTTGCGACCTACACAACTCTATTTATATTATTTGTAACCTTTCAACCTGCTTGCATCACAGATTTCCTTATGTCATTCTGGGACATCAAGCGAGACATCACATCGTCTGTAACGCTTCTTTACTGTCTTAATTAGCCTCCTCGATACCTAGAAACCATAGGCTATGAGATATGCCACTGACTATGCCGCTATCATTCATGGATATTGAATCCCAGCACTTCTAGCCTTCTATCCAAGGTATGGACTATTCATATATTCTGCCTTTGAGTATCTCGTACGCTGTTCACTTTTACCTTACTTACCTTAAAATCTCACATCGTATCTATTATATTTTTCATGACCTCCCTTCCACATAGGTATAATTCACGTCCATAACTTGAAGCTCTATTATAATACTCGCACCTCTGGTACATACGCAATCCGGTGGGAGCTTCGTACTGACTTCTTATGGGGTTGGTACTTCTTCTAACTAGCTTTCTTGTAGAGCCATTATAGATTATGATTGTTGTGTTATTTCTCTTGAACATCTAATATCAAGAGTGATTCTGTCATGTTCTCCAACACAACTTCTATGATTTTTCTAGGTCTAATAATCAGACTCCTAATTTACTTAGGTGGTGTAATTCTTTAGTTTCCTCTTCATTCTGATCAGCCTTTACATAGGCTTAAGCTATCTTCCGATCTGTGGCTCATGGTATCAGTTATTAATTTAGTCTTTCATGGGCATTATGGAATATCCATGATACAATCTTCTAAAAATTTAATCCTTTATCTAAGCCTTGGGCTTAATTCTTTGTTTAAACTTATACCGAAGTCTTCTATGGCCATATGATTGTCAACAAATATGATGCCTGGATAATGCTCCAAAATCTTGAGTGTATCCATAGCGTACTAACCTTGGATCTTTGATCAAATAATTCTTTCGTTCCATCTTATCTTTCTTTCAACGTAAGCTATTACTTTTTCTGGTCTTTTTGCCCCCTTGTTGCGTCCATACTTAGCTTATCTTATTTCCCACACTTGCCAGAGTTTTCATACAACTCATATGATCTCGAATATTACTTTTAATTCTTACTTCCCGTTCATTAGCCATGGTAGATTCCACTTTCCTTTGGAATGCTTACAATGTTGTTGCGAGATTGTTGTTATTGTGCTTAGGTTGAATTCTTCTTTCTTATCTCCTCAGCTAGTCTTTCGTTGTAGTACTTAGGGAGAACCCTCGACTCTCGTAAAGTTGTGAGCTTATGACGGACCTTTTTTTGATGTCCTTACTTGCCTATAATCATCCATAGTTGCTTACTTCCATGCCCTTGTGCTTGTATGGTTGCTTCTGAACTGATATTTTGACTGCCTTCCCAGTGGCACTTTCTTTTATTCCCTTAACATTCATACGTATCTTTAAATACTCCGACTCTTGTTTGAATATATCTCAAGTATTATAATGATATTCTTTGAGGCTGAACTCTCCATGTTGGGTTCTACTATGTTTATCTCACACGATCTGATGACTCGTTTGTAACCTCCCGCTTAGCCATAACCGGGATCTTCCTGACCAATCAGTAACTACTCGTTGGACCATTCTTATATCAATATTCCTTGTAATCTTTCTTGGGTTATTTACTTTGTCTTATCTTACGTCTCGCACTGGCTCCTTATTTATTAATAACAGCTCGGGCAGGAACCTTTACTTCCTCTCCTTGACGTCATCGTGCTTGCACAATATTCTTGAATTGTAGTGTGACGACCCAACCGGTCATTCTGAGAATTTAAGATATATTCGGTGGTATAAGGTCATAAGCAGCCTCACTTTGTGTATATCGACCTGTGTGCGTGGTTAGATTCAATTATTGGTTAATCCGGAGTTGGATTGGGAGAGAATTTTCAAATTTTGAAGCTTAAGTGAAGAAAGTTGACTGGAGGTTTGACTTTTGTGTAAACGGCCTCAGAATGGTAATGTCAACAGCGTCGTATGATGATTTTGGACCCAAGCGCATGTCCAAAATTGGATTTGGAGGTCCGTAGAGTGATTTGAGGTAATTTGGCGAAAGTTAGAATTTCGGTGATTTCGGCCGATAGGTGAAATTTTGATATCGGGGTCAAAATGAAATTCCGGAAGTTGGAATAGGTTCGTATCATCATTTGTGACGTGTGCGCAAAATTTCAGGTCATTCGGATGTGGTTTGGGTTGGTTTTGGGCATCGTTGGCGTATTTTTGAAGTTTAGAAATCCTAGGCTTGAATCCGAGATTTATTCAGTGTTTTAATGTTGTTTTGGGTGTTCCAAAAGTTTGACTAAGTTAGTGCGTTGGTATGTGACCTATTGGAGTAATTGGTTGAGGTCCCAAGGGGCTCGGGATGGTTTAGGACGGTTATCGGAAGGCTTGAAGTTGGGAGATGCAGCTGGTGCTGCTATTCTGGTGTGGTCGTACCTGCAGATAGGGGATCGCAGGTGCGAGCTTCGCAGGTGCAGTAAAGAGCACGCAGGTGCGAGGGTAAGCGGACTGGGCAGCCTCTGCAGGTGCAGAACTTTGGGGTGCAGGTGCAGCCCCCGCATGGGCGATTCTTAGGCGCAGGCGCAGGTAGGAGCGCAGGTGCGGATGTCCTGGACAGATTCATATAAACGAGGGTTAGCCATTTTCTTCACATTTTGATGCTTTTGACTTCAGATTTGGGAGCGATTTTGAGGGTTTTTCACGCAAATCTAATGGGTAAGTGTTCTTTCACTATAACTAATTATATTTCATGAATTAGTTCTTGTTTTTATCATTTAATTTGTGTTTTGGGTTGAGGGAATTATGGGTTTTGAAAGAAAACTTCTACAATGAAAAATTGTGATATGAAAGACCAAACATTATCGGAATTGAATAAATTTAGTATGGGTGAACTCGTATCGGAATGGGTAATCGGAATTTGTAAAATTTGTCGGGTTCTAAGGTGCGGGCGCAGGGGTCGTCTTTTAGGTCGATTTTTATAATATTGTAAAGAGTGAGACTTTATTATTCAGAATAGTTCCTTATGCGTTTTATATGTATTTTGAAGTTGTATTAGTTGATTTTGAGCCGTCCGGAGGCCTTCCCGCCCGAGAAGTCTATTTTTGAATACCGAGTTGTCGTCTTTGAGGAAAGTATCTTGCCTAACCTTGTGTGGGGGATCTACTCCTTAGGATTGAGTCTTCCTTGTTGATTATAGTCCGAGTATGCGAGGTGACGAGTGTGTACTCGGTCTTATTTGCAATTAGATTGGCCTTTTAGGACTCGTAGGTTCTTATATTACCTATGTCTGATTTATAATTGTTACATTTGAATCCTTGGTTGTAATTTTATCCCTTCCTGTTTAAATTAGAATTTTTTTTTTTNTTATATGACTATTTCCTTAAGTGCCACTTAGGTCTAATTGTTAGACATTTATGTTATTGGTATTTTCTTGATGTTGCCTATTACTGGGCCTTTGTTTAAGTTGAGTGATATTCCTTGAAGTTAACTGTTTAGGTGAGATTGGTTATAGTTGTTTCCCTTTCCGGGACGTTATGGTTTCTATTACTGGTTATGCTGTTAATGATATGGTTTGTATTGTTGACTCCCTTGCCGGGATGTGATGGTTTCTATTATTGTTTCTACTGTTAATGATATTGTTTGTATTATTGACTCCCTTGCCGGGATGTGGTGATTTATGGGTCATATTGTTGGTTTTTCTTGCCAAACTGTTGTTCTTGATATTGTTTGGGTGAGGAAGAGTGTAAAGCACGAAGGGTGATGCCGTGTATTGTGAGGATGATAGTGTAAAAGCACGAAGGGTGATGTCATGCCATGTTATGATATTAAAGCACGATGGATAACACCGTGCCATGTTATGATATTAAAGCACGAAGGATAATGCCGTGCCATGTTATGATATTAAAGCACGAAGGATAATGCCGTGCCATGTTATGAGAGTAAAGCACGACGGGTGATACCGTGCACTTGTTTTGGTGAGAATGAGAGTAAAGCACGAAGGGTGATGCCGTGCACTTGTTTTGGTGAGAATGAGAGTAAAGCACGAAGGGTGATGTCGTGAACTTGTTTTGATGATAATGAGAGTAAAGAACGAAGGGTGATTCCGTGCACTTGTTTTAGTGAGAATGAGAGTAAATCACGAAGAATGATGTCGTGCACTTGTTTTGGTGAGAATGAGAGTAAAGCACGAAGGGTGATGCTGTGCACTTGTTTTGTTGAGGATGCCAGTAAAAGCACGAAGGGTAAGTCCGTGCACTTGTCTTTGCATTTTATTTTGTTGTTCTAAATTTGGATATTCCTACTGATCTCTTACTGCATTTGTTGGCAAGATTTGATATTCCTCCTGTACTACACGGTAATTCCTCAGTTACGGACTGAGTTCCGGTGGATAAATCTTGAGGAGATTTTGATCAAGGGATTTTATTGAAAAGTGTTACTGAAAAAGCAATGGTTTGAAATGATTATACTTGAATGAATTTTACTTCGAAGGTATATTTGAAAAGCACTAGTCTTGCCTAAAATGAGATTTGGAAGTCATTTATTGGGAAAGCATCTTTGAGAAGTTTTGTATTTCGAAAGAACCTATCTTTTACGTCATTCCCTCTATTAAATATACTTATAGCTACTTTTGGAGAAAAATATGTTTTCAAATGAAACTCTTCCATACTAAAAATGATTCTTATTTGCAAAAGTTTTTCATATGAACTATTGGTTAAAGATTTCTACCAGTATATGAATTGTAGTGGCTAAGGCCTGATGTGAACAAACGGATGTGGAGTTGAGTTATTGGTGTTCTATAGTGTATTGTGTTTCCTTTCGGTGTAGCTTGTTTTGTTGTCCATCTTTCTGGGTAATTTTGTGTTGTTTCGTGATTGATTTCTGTAATTGACTTCCGCATTATATTGTCATTGTTGTAAATTATTCTGTGAAGTCTTAGATAGATGTAACGTTCAGTCATTTTTACATTCATGTTATTTATCTTGTATACCAGTGGTGTCTTGACTAGTCCTCGTCACTACACCACCGAGGTTAGTCTTGATACTTACTGGGCACCACTTTGGTGTGCTCATACTACACTTCTGCACATTTTTGTGTGCAGATCCAGGTATATATTGTAGTAGCTGCCTGGATGATTGTCGAGGAGACTCAAGGTAACTTGCTGCTGCGTTCGAAGGCGTCGGAGTCACCTTCTTTGTATTTATTATTCATACACTGTTGTATGTATTTCCAAACAGTTGTACTTAGAAGTTGTAGAAGATTCGTAGAGCTTATGACTTGTACTACCGCTTTTGGGAAAGTTTTTACATTCTGTTGAGATTCTATATCAAGACTGTTAGTTTTTCTTTTATTATTGTTGTTATTCAGTAACTGCTAAACTTACCTAGTCCCTAAGACTAGGTGCCATCACGATACCCAACGAAGGGAAATTGGGTCGTGACAAGTTGGTATTAGAGCTCTAGGTTCATAGGTTCTACGAGTCATAAGCGAGTTTAGTAGAGTCTTGCGGATCGGTACAGAGACGTCTGTACTTATCTTTGAGAGGCTACAAAACTATTAGGACAATTTCACTTCCTTCATTCCTATCGTGCAAGATTATTGATCTTGAAGTTTGAAATTATCGTTCCATTCTCTCACCGATGGTGAGGACACGAGCGGTGGATCCTGATGATGTTACCCCGGAGCAAATGTCGTAAGGGTCAGAGGTAGAGGCCAATGAGGAGGATGTGTCGTAGTTAAGATGCCTACCAGAGCAGCCGTTGAGGAGTCTCCAGTAGTTCTAGTTGGGCGACAGGTACTGGGTGTGCCTGTTGCTACCCCGGATTTCAGGAGACCTGAGCGCAGTTTTGAGTATAAGTAGTTCATTGACTCAGGCAGGGTTGATTCTAGTGCACCAGTTGCTTCCCAGATCAGGGGAGGAGTTCAGACTCCCACCATCTCCACTCCAGAGTAGCGAGATCATATTGGTCAGGTTCCAGTTGTTATGGCAGCACGGCATGTGGTTTCAAATCAGCCCGTGGTTAGGGCAGTAGCATCGGAGGAAGAATACCTTAGACTTGAGAGGTATAGGAAGTACCACCCTTCTATATTTTAGTGGATTGGCGGCAGATGGTGCCCAGGGTTTCCTAGGGGAGTGTCACTATATTCTTCGTACTTTGGGCAATGTGGAGACGAGCGGGATTGCTTTGTCATGTCTCAGGTTCAGAGTAGTGGGTGGATCAGTGGTGGCGGCATATGAGTTGGGGTGACCTGGACGAGTTAGCTTCACTAGCATGGATTCAGTCTTTTGGAGATGCTTTGAGAGAGGTTGCACCTCAGTTCCTTCGGGATGTACGGCGCGCGGAGTTTGAACAGTTGCGTCAGGACGCTATGTCACTATTGGAGTATGTTGTTAGATTCAGTGAGTTGGCCAGATATACACCTCGTTTGGTTGTTTCAGTTAGGATACGAGTCCATAGAGTTTTGAGAGATTCAGATATGATATTCGGTTTAATGGGACTCGAGAGTTAGAGTAGGATGCCTCGTTTCAGCATGTAGTGAGGATCGCTCGCCGGTTAGAGAGCATGTGGGACCGGGAGCGAGAGGTCAGACGAGATAAGGGAGAGAGTTTAGGGAGGAAATGAGGCCTCGTAGATCGGGGGAAATCTACTTTTCCTTATTATGGAACCAAGGTACGTCATGGTAGAGAATTTTTGGTCAACCAGTTCAGTTTGCATTATCAGCTTCGCATGGGGGCTTTTCAGGCATTCATGGGTCTCAGAGGATTCGTATTGTGTGTTTTTCCACAGCCATGTCAGCAGAGAGATTTTTTTCGGTGTGGAGATGTTAGCCACAAGGTGAGATATTGTTCCAGGATTCAGGTAGGTGTGTGGTAGCAGGGTATTCAGGTGAGTAGAGGGCGCCTAAGAGGGGGAGACCCGACGCATTGTTGTGTTTCCTATAGAAAAATAGAGGCCGTTGTGCCAGATATCATCACCCAGGTATGTTTTGATGTGTTACGGAGGGGCACCGATTGTATTTCATTATAGCTCTGCTGGTCGGGACGAGTTCCTTTATTTGTTGTTTCATTTATGAGTGAGTTCCGTGTTTTGCACTCTATTTTGTGTTTGCTCCTGTTGGGAGATTCTATGAGTTGTAGCCCATGTCTATCATTGTTTAATTCATTCTTGATAGAGGTGAAACTGGAAGTGAGTCCTTGTTGTTCTTCGTGGTAAGATTTATGTGATTTTCCTGAGTATTTTGTTTACGAGTTGTGATTTGATACTCCATCGAGATGTGAGATCAGCTAGCGTTATGATCTTATCAGTTGAGATGAGTTAATGGAAAAATTTCTATTGGTATGATATATTTTCGGTATGTGATTCAGAGTTGAGGGTGAGGTCCTCGTGATATTTGTGATTCGATATATTTATACTGGGCTGAGTACCGCGGTGAAATTTTATCAGGATGGAATCCTTGTGATTTGTTCATATGCTTTGCTTATTCCTTGTTATATTGCTTTTGGTAAGTCAGTATTGAAAGAGAGTTATGCCTATGGGCTTGTTTGATAGTTCCTTTGTATGATTCTATATTCATATTCAGTCATTCTCGTTATGTGCTCCATTAGTTTTTAGCTTGCGGGATGTGTGCCTGGTGGTGTTAGTTGTGGCTTGGTGATTCAGGTGTTTAATAATGAATTTTTCATGTTCATTGCATCATTGTCAGTATTATGGGGTTCGGATCAGAGTTCTTCAGATGTGAGGCTAATTGCCAATATTGAGTTGATTTCGGGCAGCTATTATGATCAAAAAGTGCTATTTGAGCCTATGTGTGATGTGCTATGTTTGGTGGTCGTGCCTTGTGGGTGTAGACCTGAGTTGGTGCAGCTGGTTGAGGCTAATGCCAGATATGAATTTAGAATCGGGTCTTTTGAGAAATGAGTAGAAGGTGAGAAAGTGAAGTATGAGGCTTATCAGTGGTGATGTGAAGGCTATATTGCAATTTTGATTGTTCTGTCAGGCTTAGGTGGGTTTGGGTGATGTGAGATCACCCGCGAGTATGTGTTAGAAGTGTACAATGAGTGATTGGATGAGTTCAAGGTGAATCTTGGCACGTTCGAGGACGAATGTTTATTTTAAGAGGGGGAGGATGTGACGACCCGACCGGTCGTTCTGAGAATTTAAGCTCCGTTCGGTGGTATAAGGTCATAAGCAGCCTCACTTTGTGTATATCGACCTGTGTGCGTGGTTCGATTCAGTTACCGGATAATCCGGAGTCGGATTGGGAGAGAATTTTCAAATTTTGAAGCTTAAGTGAAGAAAGTTGACCGGAGGTTTGACTTTTGTATAAACGGCCTCGGAATGGTAATGTCAACATCGTCGTATGATGATTTTGGAATCAGGCGCGTGTCCGAAGTTGGATTTGGAGGTCCGTAGAGTGATTTAAGGTAATTTGGCGAAAGTTAGAGTTTGGGTTGGTTTTGGGCATCGTTGGCATATTTTTGAAGTTTGGAAATACTAGGCTTGAATCCGAGATTTATTCGGTGTTTTAATATTGTTTTGGGTGTTCCAAAAGTTCGACTAAGTTCATGCGTTGGTATGTGACCTATTGGAGTAATTGGTTGAGGTCCCGAGGGGCTCGGGATGGTTTAGGATGGTTATCGGAAGGCTTGAAGTTGGGAGATGCAGCTGGTGCTGCTATTCTGGTGTGGTCGCACCTGCGGATAGGGGACTGCAGGTGTGAGCTTCGTAGGTGCGGTAAAGAGCACGCAGGTGTGAGGCTAAGCGAACTAGGCAGCTTCCGCAGGTGCGAAACTTTGGGGCGCAGGTGCGGCCCCCGCATGGGCGATTCTTGGGCGCAGGTGCAGGTAGGAGCGCATGTGTGGTTTGTGTTTCACACCTGCGATTGCACAGGTGCAGTTAAGTGGTCGCAGGTACGGATGTCCTGGGCAGATTCATATAAACGAGGGTTAGCCATTTTCTTCAAATTCTGATGCTTCAGACTTCGGATTTGGGAGCGATTTTGAGGGTTTTTCACGCAAATCTAATGGTCAAGTGTTCTTCCACTATAATTAATTATATTTCATGAATTAGTTTTTGTTTTTATCATTTAATTTGTGTTTTGGGTTGAGAGAATTATGGGTTTTGAAAGAACACTTCTAAAATGAAAAATCGTGATATGAAAGACCAAACGTTATCGGAATTGAATAAATTTAGTAT
>ML317260.1:0-11507 GCA_005239505.1 Nicotiana paniculata
TATGTGTGTGTGTGTGTGTGTGTGTGTGTGTGTGTGTGTGTGTGTGTGTCTTTTATTTTATGATATTTATTGAATCTCTCTATCTTTTATATAATTTTGGCTCATCCCAAGTCCAATACTAATACAACGTGAAATTAAAAAATAGTCAGATTTATGAGTGGTAATTAAAAAATATCCACAATTTTAAAAGTAACCGAAATTTAGTCACTTTTCATGTAAAGATAAATTTGAATGGAAGTACTGTTCAAAATCGGGAAAATATTCCAGCATAATATACTGGAGTTCCATTATAATATATTCGAATTCCAATATAATATACTTAGCTCAAGCATAATATACTGGACTTCTAACATAATATACTGGACTCAGTATGATATACTGGTCCAGCATAATATACTGAAAATTCATACACAAGTGCTCCAATCTCCAGTATATTATGCTGGAACTTTCCTTGTGTTGGAATTCCAGCATAATATGTTGGAAGTTCATACACAGGTGCACCATCTCCAGTATATTATGCTGGAACTTTCTGTATTGCAGCAAAATAGTGGTTATTTTTCAATGACTTTGCAAACGATGGCTATTTTTCAATTACCAGTCCGAAAATTGGCTAGCTTGTGCTATTTGTAGAAATTGCATTGGGCGCCCTATTTGATTGCCCCCTTTTAACTTATACCCGTTTTATTTTTCCGTTTGCATCCATACACATTTTTTTTTGTTAAAAGCGTTTTAAAAAAGACGAGTTTGCCCTTAAGGACTATTGGCAAAACTGCAGACTGCATGACAAAACTTCAGCATGTTTTGGCATGAAGTTTTAGCAAACGAACTAAATAACTTAAGCATGTTTAGTATGAAGTTTTAGCAAATGAACTAAATAACTTAAGCATGTTTAGTATGAAGTTTTAGCAAATGAACTAAATAATTTCAGCATGCATTAGCAAAAACTCATTAGGAAATTACATACTGCAAGAGAAAAACTTAAGCATGTTTAGTCTGAAGTTTTCGCAAATGAACTAAATAACTTTAGCATGTTTAAACTGAAGTTTTAGCAAATGAACTAAATAACTTCAACATGTTTAGACTGAAGTTTCGTATAAAACTCATGACAAAACTGTAGACTGCAGGATAAATAACTTCAGCATGCATTAGCAGGAAGTTTTAGCTTCAGTGTAAAACAACTTCATGCTATATTAGCATGAAGTTTTAGCCTTAACATGAAACAACTTCATGCAAGTGTGATTATGAAGATGAATCTGGACAAGTTTCTGGTTTTTTGATAAAGCTGTTGAGAGGAGAGGAGGCAGGTTGCAGATCACGCGATTTATCAGGAGGTAATTGTTATATTATTACGAATTTTTTGTCAACTGGCTACCAAATCAATAATTTTTAAAAATAGGGTATATATTAAAAGGTGACACAAATATTGAGTACGACCGTAAATCTCCCGTGCTATTTTCACAATAAGTAAAGCTGAAAAACCCCAGCCCATTTGTCCCATTTAACTTTAAGATAAAATAATATTATGTCTTTTGGAGGTAAAAATAAAAGTCAAAACCTTAGTTAAAAAGTAAATTGCCAAAATCATATCAACGAAAGCCAAAGCTAGTCTCATTTTCCAGCAAATGAACAATACTTTTTCAAGCTCTTTTTAGTTGTCGCCGTCAATAATGGCAACCTCAGTAAGAAGTAAGAACTACTACTCCAATTAGCTTTTCAATATATTTTTCAATGTGTTTGCCACAAAGGAGAAAACAGAGAAACTGGGTATTTGATTTTTAATTGATTGTGGTTATTATCCTCTAAAATAGCTTTTTACTTGCTTTGATCCCTTCTCTGATTCTTTCTGCTTTAGAAATCAATTTTGTCCTTGGTAGTTTTCTATTATGAAATGTTAGTATTCTAAATTTTGTTTTCTGTTGCAGACTTGTAAAAGATAATGCTTCCTTTTTTCACATCAATATATTTGAAGTTTCTGCCTCTTGATTGATCTAAAAAAAGCTCTATGTTTAAAAATATTGTCTAATGGACGAGCTATTTGTAGATGACACTAATTTAGTCACATGCTCCTAAGTTTTGCTTTCCTGTATCTTTTTTATTTTTATTTTTTAATCTCACTTATATCAATTTCTTTGGATTATAAACTATATCTTTAAAAACCAAAAAAAATCCGCAAAAATCGAATCAAACCGATAAAACTAATAAAATTTATACTTGTTTGGTTTGGTTTGGTTTGAATATTAAAAAAATCATCTTAATTGATTTGGTTTAATTTAAAACAAAAATCGAATCGAACCGAACCGAACCAGGACTCCGAATACGGTTTAACGGTTCAAAGGTCCAAGCTTTTCGACTCCTCTTTCCCTACTATTCCCTAACTTTTGATCTGGCTCTTAGTTTAAAAAAGAGTTTTTTTATCATTATTTTAAATATATGCATTTAAAATAAATGAAGATTTTAAATTAAATTATTTTTTAACTATAGAAGGGTATTGTTCTTTGTTAAAGGAAAAGAATGAAACATTATGTAACACATAAAATGGAACACAAGTAACATTTAGTTACGTATATGGTGAGGAAATAATATTCTTTTCAAATTTTCATCTTACTCACAATTAGTCATACCTATTCAGTATAATTTTAATCATTGATCACCTATCGGACATAATACTTATATTTTGGTTTGGGCAAAGAGCTAACATGGCTCGGGGTTCGGGCTCGATTCACTTGCATTTTAATTCAACTTGGGCATATGGTTGAATGCTTTAAATGTTGATCAGTCGTTAAATATGATTGTGAAGTGAAGTTGACCATTTTATCAAATATGTACATGTTATTGACATGCCTATGATATGAACTTTTGTACTTATTTTGTTATAAATTGAACAAAGTATGTCATGTCTAATTGTGGGTGAAATTAAAAAATAGCCAGATTTAGTATAGAATATCGAGACCGTTAGAGCTCCATACTTTTCGTGATCTCCTCTACACGTTATCTTTGGGCATTTTACTCTCTTTCAAAGAGATGACTATTCAAACCTAAGAAGTAGAAAGCCTCATATCAATCCATCTCCATAGGAGACAATATGAGCAAAAGACAGGAATCCCTAAATCCTGCAGAAAAGAACCTCCTTATGATGCTACGGACGGCTGTCCGAAGTGGAAGGGGTAAACTCATACTCGGATAGGATAGGATTGTGCACGCTGGGCCCTTTGGGTCTCATATTTTGGCCGAGTTTACCGTACCTCCGCACCCTATGTTAGGCGGCCGTAATATTTTGTTACGTTCTACCGCTGTTACTAATTGAAAAATACCTATAATTTTAAAAGTATTCAAAATTTAGTCATTTTTCATGTAAAGATAAATTTGAACGAAAACACTGTTCAAAATCTAAAAAATATTTCAACATAAAATACTGGAGTTCTAATATTTTACATGTGAACTTCCAGCATAATATACTGGAGTTCCAGTATAGTATACTGGAACTCCAGTATATTATGATGGAGTTCCAGTATAAATATATTGGAGGTCCAGCATAATATACTCATATCTCCATTGTATATTTTCCTTTTCAAATATAGGTTTAGTGCGGCAGCGCTACGAGTTAGGTGCCATTTTTTAACTCAAAAATACTATTTGAAGTCGAACTAAATAAATAGAATAATTCGAGTTTCTAACAACTAACTTACTTTACTTTTCGAAATATAATTGATATGAAAAGGAATAACGATATTGAATAATTGATAGGATTACTTAGCAGATTTTTCGATAGGGATACAAGTTATGAAAATAGGGGTTTAAATAGTACCACTTCTTGTAACCGTTTGTCATGTTTAGCTCCTGCCCCTTGTTGCAATTTGTTGTATTAATTGCCTATGTGAGTGGTTTGTAACAGTTGAGACAATAATAACAAATCGCATGTAATCAGAAATTTTACTAATTCTTTTCATATTCGTAACTATTAATGAACTTTCCATATCCGTGGTCGTTAATGACCTTTTTTTTAGCAATCCACTAGGCATGGCCTAGGGCTAGTTTTTATTTATATTAAAAATAAATAACAAGATGTCAGTGTTGTCCTACTAAAAGTAGGACTATAAAAATTAAAAAAACATAGAACCTATTATCAAAATAGGGCCTGCAAAACCCAACTTTGATATAACATGAAATACTACTAGCATTATCTACTATGTAGAACACTAAAACTAGCCTAGTCAAATATAAGGACTTATATCCGACTTCCATAGTACTTGCACTGCCTAGCCATCTTGCAATTGCTGAAAAGCCCATGATTTGATTGCACAAGTGGCAACCCATTTCTAGTCTTGGTAGCTGAGTCTGCTGATGTTGGTCATAATCCCCAAGTAGCCATACTACACCAAACCAGCATTGAGCGAACAATGTAAAAAAATAACGTACTTGAGACACATTGTTTCTGCCTCCATTATTGGATGTGTTTCATGTATTATTTCTTCTTTGACTTGCATGGTGATCATCATTAGAGGGTGTATTGACTTGCTTTGCCAGGGTGTTAACCCATTTTTCAGTATGCAAGCCCGTGTCCCTCTTCAAATCCTTGTATACCTGGGCCAATGACCGTCCAGTTATGGTTAACTTGCCTTCACATTCATGTGTTTTCCTTGTCTCTCTTGTTGACAGCCTTGCTAAGGGTGACACATCAAATGGCATAATATTGTATTGCATAAAGGACCAGGCCCAGAATGCCTCAATATTTTCCTTAATGAACTGCCAAGAAACTTGAGAATAGGGGTCACCCTTTGGCCATGTCCATTGAATTTGTGTCATACTTGTCACTTTTCCTTCTCCAAGGGAATGAGTACATAGTACTAATACCACCCATAGGAGTCGTAATGAGTGACAGGTTATGAACACAATGATATATCCTGCAAAAAAGAAAACAATGTTAGTTGAAAACGATATCACCACGTACTCCTCCCTAAGGACTCGTACATGTTGATCATATGTACTCTCCTTCTCCCTACTCCACCTTGCCTCCTTATTACTCAAATTTTTGCTACCCTCACCCTTAAGTGTGGACATTGTAACTTGTCATCATTCACCATTCTCCTCCCTTTTGAATCCAAATCCCAGAAATCATTATCTTCAATGTCACTTACATCCAAAGCATAGTTTGCAAGGTGATCCGCCAATTTGTTTTCTTCTCTAAAGATATATGTCACCTTGTACCTCCTCCCAACTAATAGCTCCTAAATATCCTCCACATACTGTACTATATTCCAAGGATGCATCCACACTCTCTCAATAATATTGAGCAGTAGCATGGAATCCGTTTGAATCCATATTTGATCAAAGTTATAGTATCTACACACCCTCAAAGCTACAAGGATAGCCACTGCCTCCCTTTCAGTATTTGTTGTTTCCTGGATCTCCCTTCCAAGTGCATATACCACATCTCCAACATCATCCTTAATACATACCCCAATAGAGCTCCTGCCCGGATTACCCCAAGACTGAACAAAACTACTATTTCGCTTTGCAAACACACAGGGTAAGTTCTAGGCATCAAATTCAGTGCACAGAATAACACACAAATCTCACACATACATGACACTTAACTCACTCAGGATTGGATTCATCAAGACACTCTAGTCAAAGCAGTTAAGCAAATTTAAAATCATACAATTTAAGGTACTTATACAGAGTCAAAAACTGAGCCTAAGCATCACAACCAAAGTACTCACTATTCTCAAGGCATAACAAAGTTAAGAGATATTGCTTCAATTCAAAACACAACACAATGGTTCCTCTTCCTAAAAAAATAAATAAAACTAACTACACCCGGTTCAAACAAAACCCTTGGAAAAGAACCGCGACACAAAGAAAAACCAAGGGGGAATTGCTACATTACCTAACAAAAGAAAATCTTTTTGTTTTTTTTCTTTAGACTTAAACCTCTCAAGAAAATTATCTAATAGATCCATCGTCGGGAAAAGTCCAATATTCTCTGTTTTTGTAAAAAAATTATTCAATTAAACTAACACAACTAAATTAGCATGGAAAATCACCCAGACAATCTCCTTACCCCACACTTAAAATTGTGCATTGTCCCCAATGCATACCATAACTAATAAGAGGGTAAAAGAAACTCTCTGGTAGGCCAAAGGCCGAAGCACTAGCATCTCATGGGGTAGTCAGACTTCTCCCAGGCCTGGTCTTTCGTGCGGGTACCTCACACTTAGTTCCAAATAATGGTTTGTTGTTGCATCCTTCCAATGGCTTTGCGTTCCATGCTCCTAAAAATAAAAAATCGACACTACAAAAATAATACTATTAGAAAAAAAAAAATAAAGTAGTAAAGCTGGGTTGCACCACAACAAGCGCTTGATTTAACGTCGCGGCACGACGTGAATCAATTTTTGCCTCCTCCTTGAGCTTATGAATTCAACCCCAAGTTTTGATTCAAGATTATGATTATGCTCCCGGGGTGGTGGAACAAATCTAACTGGCCCAAGGAAGCTATGTAGTATTCTGCACTTCTTGCCCTTTATATGAGGTGTGTAATTCTGACTTTCTGGCAAGAAGAATTCCAGAATGTAGGCACCTTGTTCCTCATTCCTGGACTCCTCAATCGGCTCGGATGACTCTATTTCTATATCATCATCCAAACACAATGTGGAAAATTGCTTGGAGTGTGGACCAATGCATTCAACTACATGAACATCGGAACTGTCTACTTCCTCAACACTCATGACACTAGAGTAAACTAAATATGTATCATCAATGTCCTTGGTTGACTTCAGTATCTCTTCTGCAACATCGACATCCTCAAAATCTAGTTCAATTGATTGTTGGAGTTCTACTCTGACCTCCTCCCTTAGCACCTCAAGTTTTGCATTTCTTTTGGCTACTATCCCCAATATCAGCTGGTTGAGCATTAAATGCTTCAACTATTTGACGCACTTGTGCCTCCAGGTTGCGAATAGTAGCATCTTGCCTTTGTATGTGCAGTTGTTTCTCATTATCTTATTCCACAAGACACCTTAGCATATACTTGGTCCCTTTCAGGTCATCATCCCAGGTTTCTTTGTTCCTATTAACTTCACAAGAAAAAGAAGAACCATCAAAGTAAGGGGTTAGGGGAATATAAGAAATATAAGCACAACCATGAAAGTTATCATCTTGACCAGCACACATATCACATACATTCCACACATAAAATTGAGTTGCTGCACATAACTCGCTCTCGAAAATATTTTGATATTTTTGCCATGGGTGGTCCTTCCAAAATAAGCATAAGGAGTATCAAAAGTAGAATTACCAACATCAAAACTCTCATAATTCCATGGTGCCATGTCTTTTCTTAAAATTAACAAATAAAGCTAAAATAAAGAAAATAAAAATCAAATACTAAAAAAAAAAGTTCAAACTTGAAACCTAGCAATATGTACACCTACAGCTACACCGTTAGTTCCCCGACAACGACGCCAAAATTTTATCACGCCCAACTCTAGTCCTAAAAAGGATAAGCGTTCGCTGCAAATATAATTCGGTCTAAAAGTCCGGAGTCGAATCCCACAGAGAACTAAGGTTTCGCTATAATTGTTCAATATTGCTAAGAAACACAAGTCCAAACAATTTTCTAATTATAGAGATTATAATATTTATTTCTAACTAATTAACTAACGACTATTATAAAGCAGTAAAATTATCAACTAACAAGGATGAAATTTTGGACAAAACTAAGGAGATCTAGCGTTATGATTTTTCCAAATGTTGGAATCCTTCCCACTATGTTCATTACAATTTCGCCAATGTATTCTCTACTGATCTTGAGCACTTTAGGTGCCGTAATTCTCCCTCGAGCAACTACAACAATTTACTAGACGTATTCTCTCGAACTACGCTAGTTGGCTTTATCTAGCCGCTCATTATGACCACGTCAAGGCTTTGTTATTTCTAACCTACCTTTAAACCCGCTGTATTGATTTCTCACATACGTTAGGAGTGCCGTTGTTAAACAACCACCTAAATATCTATCCTTTATCAAGAAACACATAATAAATAGGCAAAGTCAATCGATGGCCATTCAATCAACAACAATAAACACGTAGTTGAATAAGTAGAGAAATCCAATGGCTCAATTATATAAAAACATAACAAGAATTTATCCTACAAAAGGTTCCATCAAAACCCTAGATAAATAATTAGCTATTCATAAAAGTATGTAAAAATACAATACTAAAAGTCATAACCAACAATTAAAAATAGGAAGAGGAATGAAAAACTCGTAGAAGAATTCCCCGCCTTGCTCATATTGTGTCTCTGCCTCCTTAGGTCGAATCTGTATCAAAAGTATGTCCAAACCACCAAAATACCATTTTTCCATATATATATATATATACCAAGTAGGGTCGGGCCCAAACAATTATACCTTATCCTACGCGAAAAATGATGATTTTCCAAGCCTGGACGACCGCGGTCGCGGTCAACCACGGTCGCGGTCAACCAGGGTCCGGGCGCGGTCATTTACCAACATTCTGTCTTAGTCAGCATTAGGTCCGCGGTCTCGGTTTCGACCGCGTGTTTCACCCTGTTCCCTTTGGAATTTGGAAAGACGTAAATCATAAAGTTGTAGAACTTTGAGTTAGCTTTCCAACCATATATTATATATCCCAAATAGAGTTCAGAACAAAAAGTTATGTCCATTTTACTAGACAATGCGCAATATGCCTACTCGAGTCTTCGTTTATTTTTAACTATCAAATTTGACCCCTGAACACGATCCCGGCTTAATTCCTTGGTCTTTTACTCAGACTCAAAGCTTCAAATCACTTGAATTCATTCCATAACATCTACGCAGCTCGGAATCACTCCTACAAGGCATAAAACACACAATTAGTGCAAACACTAGCGATTAAAGCTCAAGCTCAATTAAAGTGCAGTAAACTAGAGTGTAATAAGCGACTAAAATACGTAATTATAGCCTATCATAACATGTGCAGATGCCCAAGCGTAGAAGCGAAATTTGGAAGAATGGTCTGGGGTCGCAGGTGCGAGGTGAGTTCCGCATCTGTGATGCCCGCAGATGCGCCTGAGGGACCGCAGAAGCGGACATAGGTCCGCAGGTGCGATCTTGTGATCACAGAAGCAAACATCGAGTTTTAAGTGAAATCCGCACCAAAACCGGAATCTCCATTGGAGGTGCGGGACTGCAAATGCGGTTCTGGGGTCGCAGAAGCGAAATCGCTGGGTAGAAAAAGGGAAAATTCGAGGGTTTGATCTCATTTTAATTTTGGGACTTGGAAAGTGATCACGCTCAACTATGTCTAATAGAAGACTAAACGGGCGTTGCAAATATAATCCGGGGTATTATGCCCAGAGTCGATCCCACAGGGAATTAACGTATCAATCAAGTCTTTAGAATACACAACTTTTACTCGATCAATTCTCTCAAGACTTTTTGAATATAAATTGGTGATGTTTTACTAGTTATACTGACAATAATAATAACTAACGATNTGGTCATGACTTTCGTCTATACTCCGGTGTGGTGTTGTTCAAATAATTACCTAAATATGCAATCTCTCTCAAGTAGATACATACTAAATAGGCACAACTAATTGATGGCCATTCAATTAACTACAACAAGAACGTAGTTGAATAAATAGAGAAGAACAATCAACCAAACTATATTAATATCACCATAAGTTTATCCCCCAACGGGTTCCACCAAAAACCTACATTAAGAAAATTAGCTACTCATATTCATAAGAATAAATTCTAAAATAACTTTCATAATTGAATTACAAAATAATAAATAAAATCTATAAAAATCAATGTTTGCTTCACTGAGTAGTAATCCATAGGTTTTTCTTCACTTCAATGGCTTCTCCTCCTCAAGTTGTGATTTTGGGTCTATTTATATGTTTGGGATAAACCCTAAACATGTAGGAGACTTCTATTCAAACCGGAAAATACTTAAAATCTTCAAAACTCGAATTGGACCAGACTAGGGACCTGGCTTTATGTCCCAAACGCCTGGATAAAGCCAGGCCAGGCCTGGCGTTATGGCTCAAACGCCTGGATAAAGCCAGGCCAGGCCTGGCCTTAAGGCTCAAATGCCTGGATAAAGCCAGGCCAGGACTGGCCTTAAGGCTCAAACGCCCGGCTATAGCCCGGTGCACTCCTCTTCGCCTCTTGAGTGTATTTTCGACGTTTTTGCATCCATTTAGCTCGGCTTCCATCTCCAATTCACCTACACATGAAATAGACTCCATTATGCACATACAAAGTGTATTTTTATCATTAACACACATAAAATGTAAGGCATATAACGTGTTAAACCATGAATTCTAGCCACACATCAGAAAGCCCCGTCTTAGGCAAAATTTTGAAGGATTTTCAGAGGAAGCTACTAGATAACGATTCCTAACTCGATTTTGATTATATTTCATTAATCTATTGTTATATGCTTTATCTAATTAAGGAATTTCAGCAAGGAAGTTGGGAAAATGGGGGAAAAGTTCCCCAACCGAGAGTTTTGAGTGGGATTTAGGCGTCAAATTTGGATAAATTTTGTACAAGTGAACTCGTGAGTGAATGGGTGTTCTATTTGGTAACTTTACCTCGATTCCTAGACGTGGGCCAAGGGAGGCTTTTGAGAGATTTTCCAATTTCTTGCTTTAACCTTGATTTCCGTTCACTAGATTAGTTTCTTGTAGTTATATTTATGTTATGTAATTGGGTTTGGCTAGATTTTGACCATTCAGAGTTGGATATTCGTGGAAAGAGAATTATTTCGGGTTGATTTGAGTTTGGTTTGAGGTAAGTGTCTTGCCTAACCATGTGTGGAGGAACTCCCCTTAGGATTGGTACTATTGTTGATATATGAGCGCCGTGTACGTGAAATGAGGAGTACGTACACGGGCTATTTGTTGTAAAACTTGATTTTCAGTGATTAGTAACCTGTTTTTCCTCGTATTTGAACTTATTAGCATGTGTAGCATCTCGTTACACTAGGAAAGCATTCCCACTTGCCTTAACTGTTTACTTGAACTACGTGCAACATGTTTGGTGTTTTTACATGGTTTCCCTTAACTTGTACTTAGGATAAACTGTAACATTTCGTGCCGTAACTATTGAATTCTATTGTTTGGCTACATATTTACTTTGGGACTATGGAACGGTATTCCGGGAGATTCCCCGTGTACTGCATATTTACTTTGGGACTACGGAATGGATTCTGGGAGATCTCCTTGCCTTGCATATTTACTTTGGGACTACGGAACGGTATTTCGGGAGATCCCCCTGCACATTTACGTTTGGGACTACGAGACGGTATCTCGGGAGATCCCCTGTTGATTTGCTGTGTACTGAGCTGTTGTTTTTCCCATGTTTTCTTCCCTGTTACATTTCGATCTTTAGTACTGCGATATTTTATTTTTGCTTTGCCTTATTTTATATATATATATATATATATATATATATATATGTATATATATATGTATATATATGTATATATATATGTA
>ML317261.1:14094-41010 GCA_005239505.1 Nicotiana paniculata
CCCCAACCCCCAAAAAAAACCACCCCTATATAATACGACTTGCATAGTGAGGGTACATTAACGAGAATTTAAACGAAAAACTTTGAAAAGAAGTTTAGTCATAAGCATTTTTGGTCTTTACTTGTCTTCCACTCCTTTTCAATTCATTTTTCCGGTTCAACAATTTCAGAACCGCGCGCCTCTTCTCCAGGGCGGAAGATGGGTCACATAAAGTGTACAAAAAAGGCTAAAGTACTTCTAGTTCCATATCCAGCACAAGGTCATGTAACTCCAATTCTTCAACTAGCTTCATTGCTAGTTAGCCATGGCCTTAATCCAATAGTCATTACACCCGAATTCATCCACCGTAATATTTCAACACAAATCGATCCGAAAAGTGGAATTTCTTTCATGTCTATACCAGATGGAGTAGAAGAAGGAACCCCTCGTGATTTTTTCGCGATAGAAAATGCAATGGAGAATTACATGCCATACCATTTTGAAAAAATTGTTCAAGAATATGAGTTTGGTGGAAAAGAAGAAGATGGAGTTGTGTGTGTGATTGTTGATTTGCTTGCTTCTTGGGCTATTAAAGTTGCTAATAGATTTGGTATTCAAGTTGCTGGATTTTGGCCAGTCTTTTTGGCTGCTTATACTTTGCTTGCTTCAATTCCAGACTTGCTCAAAGCTGGAATTATCTCAGAAACAGGTAAATTTAACTAACAAATATCACATTAATTTTATAAAATATACGAATAGTTTGAGTCGTGCTAGGTCAGCTTTCTGAAAATTAGTCATGTTATTTAAAAGTTAGTTACTGGAAGTTGTATAGATAACTAATTAGGTGGGAAATCTGGAAGCATATATGGCCTTTCTCCTTTGAATTATTACAATATCATTGAATATAAGTTAGATATTCATATGTTAAATATAGTTAACTGTTATTAGTAATTTATAACATAAATTAATTACCAGTCAGAAAGTTTTCGTAGATCCAATGACGTTTATTTATTTGTATAAAGGGAATTAAGAGAAAAAAAACCATCTGCGTAGTCGTGCAATTAGTTAAATGTACAGCACTAACATGATGTCATATTAAAGTCAACTATACGAGGTTCATTTTTTTAAATGAAAATGTACGGTATAAGCACATGATCAAATGATCCTATTGGAGATTAATTTATTTAACTTGATAATTTGAACTACTTTAATTAATTTAAACTTGATAATTGGCATGAGTAAATGACAAGTCGTTAGGACTCCATGTGCTCTGTCACAGTCATGTTCAATTGTCAAGGTATTGTAATTTGGTTAAGGCAAGTTTCACCAATGGTCCGCGCACAATAACAACCATGCACAATCGCATAATTACTTCCCTACAATGATAGATATATAACGTGCAGGTTGTCCATTGCACAATGGGCCTATACGCATTTCACAGGCTCATCCTACATTTAGCTCAGAAGATTTGCCATGGCTTATTGGAAATTCAAATGCAAGAATTTCAAGATTCAAGTTTTGGACTAGGACAATGGAAAGAACAAGAACCCTTAAGTGGCTCCTTGTAAACACATCTCCAGGTGCATGTCACGAGGTACGAAATGCTACTCTTATGAACACTCAATTTGATCATGAGTCTCAAGATTATCCCCAAATTCTCCCAATTGGAACTCATGTAACAATCAAGAATGCTAGCTTCTGGGAGGAAGATTCAAGTTGCTTGGATTGGCTAGATATGCAAACTGCTAATTCAGTTATGTACATTTCTTTTGGGAGTTGGGTCAGTCCAATTGGAGAAGCAAAAGTGAATAGTTTGGCATTGGCACTTGTAGCCTTAAAAAAACCTTTTATTTGGGTTTTAGCCCCTTTATGGAGAGAAGGTTTAAAAAAGGGCTATTTGGAGAAAATCTCAAAACAGGGCAAAATTGTATCATGGGCACCACAAATTGATGTTCTACAACATGAGGCTGTGGGGTGTTATCTTACGCATTGTGGTTGGAACTCTACAATAGAAGCGATACAATCCAAAAAACGCCTTTTGTGCTATCCAATTGCAGGTGATCAATTTGTTAACTGTGCTTATATTGTTAAAAAATGGTGTATCGGGCTCAAAATTGATGGTTTTGGAGTGAAAGATTTAAGAGAAGGATGGGAAAAGGTCATGGAGGATGACGAAATGAGTGAAAGAATTGCTAAATTAAACGATATGACAATGGGCAAGGTGGCTAGATCTAAAGCAATGGCTAACTTGACAACATTTATTTCTGCTGTTAGGATATGAACATACATGCTTCATGGTTGATACAGAGGCCAAGCCATGATTTGAATTTCATGAGTTCAGCATTCTAGTCTGTTTATGTTACTAAGTTCTAAATTAACAATTTATATATATTCAGAGGATATCTTAAGACAAATATATAGGGTATGGACAAAAGTTACTTGGTTCGACCGGACTCCCACGATCTATGCGAACTCCGCTCCTCGGTTTATATACATGTGCTTGAGTACTTCATGTTAATTTGGTAGAGTTCCAACCAAATAAAAACTCGTAAATAATGAAGCTATTATGAATCGTTTTCAAAGTATATATAAAGACTCGTTAAGTTTAATTGTAAATTAAATAATATTTTTTGTGATAATGATATTAATTATTATTTGCTCGCTAAGTTATTGTTACCTTATAATTTTGTATTATCATACTGACGTTTATCATTAAGGTTGTGATGAATCCATCTTATTGAAATCCTGAATCCGCCATTGTTCCGACATCATTCATACTGTCGAAACTTGATCAAATTTTCAGCTTGCTGGCTTAGTTTTTGAATAACATTGTAAAGAGCAAATGTATGTGTTGATTTCATGAGACTTTAAATAGATTGGAGATGAGATCAAATTGATACAGTAGAATGAATTACCTTTTGCAATAGTTTTCCTTACGTGTGTAAATGATATGTTCCGAATTGAAAACAATACAAACTAAATTTAATTTGTAGATAGAAAGTAGTAATAAGGTTTTAAAACCATCACAAATCAATATTTAGACTCACTTACGAGTTGAATTACGATAATAGACCGATAAATATATAAAATATTAAAAGTACGTGGGCACCAGTGTTTACATTGCGTTGTTACATTGAGCTTTGAGCTCAAATAAAGCAACAAAACTGAACTAAGTCAGTCAAAACAATAACGATAGTACATTCAATGTAATTTCACGAGTGGAGTCTGGGAAGGATAATGTGTACAATAAAAAATTATTTTTAATAGGCTTTCGGCTCAAAAAACAATAAAAATAAAACAACAAATAATAACAACAATAATATAATCGGATCAATAATATAATCGGATGAACTAAGTTGGTCAACTAGGTAAGATAAATATAATATATTAATGTATTCCCCCAAACGCATAATTTAATTTGTCCATTAACAGAAACACAGCAAAGGTTCGTGTGATGTTTGATAATATATAGTACTACTCCTAACTATTTGCTCTCAATATTAATGCATCATGTGCTTCCCATCTGCCACCGAATATTGCTCTTTGATTTTGTCCGTGATGTGCGGAGCAAAGGAATTATGTGTAGGTGCTAATGCTATGACCCGTTTGAGTTATTAGGTTTGGAATTTAATATCTATACATATTTTATAACTTCTTTTAATGCATAATAATATAGAGTTTGAACTAAAGTTACTGGGTTCGATCAAACTCGTAGTTCATGTTATACCTCCGCTTCAGTCGGGACCAAATTATAGTAAATTTACATAATCCTGTGCCTATAAAGATATATAAACTAACCTTGAATATGTTTCTTACTCATTTTTACTACTAGTTGATAAAACCACTAATTAGATTTATCATGTATCATTTTTGTGAGGTGTTTATCCTGATTTTTTTATTATATTTGATTTTTTTTATTCTTTGAAGGAAAGATAGCATATTTAATATAATTGATTTTACCTTTTATAAAAAAGGAAAATATCTCTTTCATATTTGGCTAGTCCTTTTCTTGGAGGAAAAATTTTTGGCTTTTATAAATTAAGGATCATCTCTTCTCAATTAGCAGCATCCACAATGTAGCCAAATTGAGTTTGAGAGTCTTGTTTAGGGAGAGAATTTTGGGACAAGTGTTAGGATGCCACTTGTGTTTACTTATTTTGTGAGTTTTTTCTCTAGATATTTTGTTCTCTCTTTTATATAGTGGATTGCTTATCTCTACCTGTTGACGTAGGTCAAGTGACTGAACCAAGTTAAATGTTTGTGTCTCTTTAGTATTTTTTTTATCGTCGTTCAAAATTTTCTTTACTAACGTCCGCATGACACATGATTATTTCGATCCTAACAATTTTCAGGTTTATAATTGTGATACACTCGTTAAATCTTTTGCTTCGATCTCACTATATATGATATGTTTCGGCACTCCAATTTTATACATTAATTGATTCAAAATGCTGATTACACAAAGTATATATACCGGGAACTCAGCTTTAATTAATATGATTATATTATTTTGGATTCACCTTCATAATTTGTCAGCATGATAATGATTTGTCCTCGAGTTCTAATGATATATAAACTTTGTATTGCAGTACGAACCTCCAACTTGTGGTACCTCCAATTGTTAGCAATATGATGAATTTTATTGACTTTTTCGTTTATTTACTTTTTTTTATACGTTGACTCGTTTTAATAAAAAATTTGAAGCGCAATTATATGCGAACTGTCCATGTTAATTTGATATGATTAGTTAGAGTAGTCTTCAAGCGAAAGATTGTAAAAATCTTGAATTGAATGTAGCCAAAGAAGAATTTAAAAAGGATTCTTTTTATTTTTAGCCCCCGCCAGAAACTATATATATTCGGTAATTAAATAAGCGTATAAAATTTATATAATTTTTACATATAACATACAGAATATATATATAAACCAAAAAGGTAAAATATTTTCGACTATTATTTTAAAAAAGGCTATACGGTATCATTTTTCCAATTTAAAAAGCAGGAAGTGATTTTATATCCATAAACAATGATAAGTTGTACTTTCTTTTTTGCTTCAAGTTGTACTTTCATTATTGTGGACGACTTTCATAAAGCACCTTTCGCCATCAACAATTGTTATGATCCAATATTTTAGCTAATAACTTGAAAATTTTAAAAGCAACTTGAACTTGAAGCTTTAAAATTATGAAACGCAATACACGTTTTAGTTATTTTTATAAATCAAAATATTTCAGTAATATATCATCTGCGATTAGTATAATCTCAGGGGCATTTTATTGATCATTCCGTCTATATTAAAACAATAAGAAATTATCGAGAAAATTGTACAGTTAATGTAAGCTTGTCTTAGAAATGACAGAATCTATCTAACTTTAACTTGTTATTCGTTAATGTACAAATGCAAGATTGCACATATTTGATGAATTTAATCTAAATGCATGTCAAGAAAATAAAATAAAATAAATTCTAAATGCGTGCCTCAAAATACACTAAAAGGTAGTCTGACTTAGTGATAAATAAAGTAAGTATTAACTTTGAAGATCATGGTCTAAATTTCAAAAAGATAAGCATTAAGTGATTGCTTTCTACTCTTTTTTTTTCTTTTTCTTTTTTTTCTTTTTTTTTTTTGTTGAGAAAAACGGGATAATGTATTAACTACTGTTAGGTCAAGCTTCTCCAGTTCAAAAACATTTTTTTTTAAATTTGAATTTTAAAAAATAAAAGTATTTGAAGTGTTTGACCGATTTAGAAAAATAAAGTGATTCATAAGCAGAAAAAATTAGCTTCTTCCAAACACTTTTTTGCTAAGAACTTTTGAGAAAAATATATTTAGAAACACTTTTTAAAAACTTAGCGAAACACTAATTGCTGCTTAGAAGTACTTTTTAAATTAATTAGCCAAACACAAATTGCTTCTCACCAAAAAGTATTTTTGAAAAAAAAAAAACTTTTCAAAATAAGTCAATTTTTTCAACTTGCCCAAACAGATTATAAAAAAAATAAAAAGTAGTCATTACAATACAACTAGAACTTGCCGCATGATGGTGGATCTAAACAATACAAATTTTGATACGTAGAAGTATCCGTAAAAATTGTGCGAGGCACCCTATTTGGTAGCCCCCATTTAACCTATACCCGTTTTTTAAAATTTTTTTAATTTGTACCAACTTTTTAAATAACTTCAGCTCCCTTTTCCCTCGCTAAGCTGAAGTTCACCAGTTAAGCTGAAGTTCGCCAGTTATAAAGACAAAACTTCAGCATACGAGGCTGAAGTTCCCCAGTTACAAAGACAAAACTTCAGCTCTAGGAATTTCAGCTCTAGAGCTGAAGTTTGTAACTAGGAAACTTCAGCTCTAGAGCTGAAGTTTCCTAGTTACAAACTTCAGCTCTAGAGCTGAAATTCCTAGAGCTGAAGTTTTGTCTTTGTAACTGGGAAACTTCAACCCCGTATGCTGAAGTTGTTGTCTCTATAACTTGGGAACTCCAGCCCGTATGCTGAAGTTCCCCATTTTCAAAAGACAAAACTTCAGCTCTAGAGCTGAAGTTCCCCAGTGTAACTGGAGGAACTTCAGCCCGTATGCTGAAGTTTTTGTCTTTATAACTGGGGAACTTCAGCCCCGTATGCTGGAGTTCCACATTTACAAAGACAAAAACTTCAGCTCTTCCCCAATGTAACTGAGGGAACTTCAGCCTATAACTGGGGAACTTCAGCCCCGTATGCTGAAGTTCCCCATTTACAAAGACAAAAACTTCGCAAGCTACTTCAGGCACGTCTACTAGAATGCTGAAGTTTTGCGTGATTGCCTTTGCTACTTCAGTCCCGCATGCTGAAGTTATGCGCAAAAGCGGGTACGGATGTAAATTTTTTTACAAAGCGGGTATAAGTTAAAACGTGGCACAAAAAGTGGGTACGAATGCAAAAGCCCCGAAGTATCCATAGGGTGATTTGCACACATTGGACACTTTGGTATTACTATTGATATTTTATCACCGTTTGCCCTCTAACAAGTGTTGTCCTCACTTGACCCGTAGTTAATACTTACATTTTGACCTTAAAAATTTGTCTATAAAGTAAGCGATGTCAAAAAATCAAGTTCGTCAACTTTTAAAATATAATGGGCATAATTTCTTGATTTACATATATGTGAAAGATAACAAGAGGCACAGGTATCCAATAAAATAATGGATACAAACTGACTCATATATCAGAAAAAAGTAATTCTTCGAGTTAGTTGAGCAGAGAACTTACCACATGGAGGTCTAGGATTCTAAACGTACTTGCATACTTTCTCGGTCAAGTTCGTTGCACAAGGCTTGTTTAGTACGATTTACTTTTCTGTGTGATTTATGGGCTATTAAACGAGAACGAGTTTTATCCTATGCGCATCTGAAGGATAACGATTATGGGTTCAACAACAATTATAATAAATCTAATATAATTTTACATGTAGGATCTAGAGAAAGTAATGCGTATGAATATTTTATTTCTATCTAGTAAAAGTAGAGAGATTACTTATGATACAACAACACGAGTTAAAAAAAAAAGTATATTAGGTAGTTTAAAATTTTGTAGGTATCCCTCAAGTCCTCCCTCGGTCCTCTCTCTTTGCACTCACTTCTCACCTTCGGCGAAACAAAAGAAGAAGTCTCCCGTCTCTTTCTTCACCTTACACGCGCGCGCGCACACACACTAAAACAAACACGTAATATTCATATTCACGCTATGTGTCTCTCTTCTTCTCCTCTCTCAATCTCCTCTATTCCTTCAAAAGCCCTAAAAAAACCTCATTTTTTTTAATAACAAGCAGAGGTTATTAATTCAATCGAATTTCATGTTTAGTTTTGTTAGGGTTTCCATTTCCTTTCTGGTAATTTAGTAAATTATGGAGAGATCTGATGGCAAAGATTCAATGGACTTGTCCCATTCCTCTAGCTCCATCTCAGGTCAGCTCACGGCACGGCTTGTTTTTTGTTAAAAATATTGTGTGATTTTCATTGAATTTACTGTTTGATTCCATTTCGGTTTCCCTGTTTTACTTTTGTACTCCTTCCGTCCCATTTTATGTGATTGTGTTTGACTAAGCGTCAAATAGATGTGTTTCGCATGAACTCAGTAGCTTTTGCCCACACCCTGTGTATGTAATAAAATATAAGTACTAAATATTTGTAAATATTTGACTGTTTGAAGTCCTTTAGGAATTCAGAAGTTACAAATTCTGGATCGGTCTAAGCACGAAGTTTAAGAAAGAAAGGTTGTTTAAACTTATGGTCTAAAACAAGTTAGGGATATATGTATGACTATGAACTAATCTCGTAAGAGTAAAATGGATGTTTAAAGTTAAATTATTTCTAAATATAGACATGTGTCTTTCTTTCTGGGACATACTAAAGAGGAGAGTGGGAGTGAATAGTTTGGTAGAAGAAAAAACTTGTTTATTTTTGAATGTGAAAAGGGTGTATAAATACTGATGTTTCTTGTTGGGTTTTGATGCAGATAGTGCACTTTTCGATGCATCACAGTATGCATTTTTTGGACGAGATATAGGAGAGGAAGTCGAATTGGGGGGCCTAGACGAAGAAGGAAACAGTTGCGCTCCCTTGGTGGATGGTGGATTTCGTGACGAGGATGTACAGGAGTACCATTTGTTTGAAAAAGATGAGGTACATTCTCTCCTTTTTTAAACTTTACATTCTTTGTTTGAAAAAAATGAGGATGTACATGATTTGTTTGCTGAACTGTGTCATACTTGTGGACATTTGTTCTGTATCTTTATCTAAAATGAAGAGAAAAAGAGGAAATAAATGAACTTGGCATCTCCTCATTTTATTAAGGAAAATACTAAAGATACTCTTTTTATTCTTCTTTAGTGTTATTAACTACAAGTTCTCATGCTTGTTAGGTCGTGAAAGTGCGTCATATCATATATGGTAGCGACACATTCATATTGTTTTCTTTTGCTTGTCCTAGATATGTAGCTTATGAAATTGGCCAAATAGGCAACAAATATTACCTTCTTTTTTCTCACCTTAGGGTCCTAAGACCTCCCCTCGTACTTTACAATCACGAGTCCACTGCAGTCCTTCCTTTCACCATTAATCTAAGAGGTCAATGGGAGGGTT
The DNA here is from genome assembly GCA_005239505.1 of Nicotiana paniculata. Lineage (NCBI taxonomy): Eukaryota > Viridiplantae > Streptophyta > Magnoliopsida > Solanales > Solanaceae > Nicotiana > Nicotiana paniculata. The sequence goes on from ML317261.1 coordinate 23,193, forward strand.
AGGAATTAGGATGGTGGTTTGCAGGTGTTTGTCCAAGCTTCCGAGCTACAATTAAGGCTGCCCGTTTAGGGAAGTGGTAGATAGGAAAATGGCAAAGGCTGGTAGAAGGCATGTAGTATTTTAACTTCACTCTAATTAGGTTTGTGGAGACTACCCTTGAGGAACTAAATTTTCTTTTTACTAAAAGTATAGGCTAAATATGTTAAGTGCGATAGTACATGTTTTGAGATTGGTGTTTAGCTCTAATTTGAGGAAAATAACTGCAGGTTTCCCTTTTATTGATTTGGTTTGTGAATTTTATCAGTATGCTCAACTGGAGAGTTTGGTGACGTCATTGCCAATTAACTGCTAGAGTATTCGTTTTCCTCTCTTTTTGTTCTTCTGGCTCAGGAATTTGATATTTTCTTCACACACTCTCATTTTCTCGCATTCAGTTTATGTGGGATCTCTAGCTAATGTTGGTGCCATCCCTTTTAAATTTGTGTCCTTGGCAGTGTGTGTATACTGTATTTATTAATTTCTTTGATGAGTTGCTGATATAGTAGAGTAGTCTGCTTTATTAAAAACTAATTTACTGCTTTATCTCCAGGGATCAGTTTTGGGGTCTTTATCCGACATAGATGATCTGGCAACTACATTTTCGAAGGTCAGCCATGGTGTACCTTTTTAATTGATTGTTTTCATTATAATACCTGGTCATGCTATTTTAGCTTTATCTCCTCTTGATTCCGGATATAATTGCGAGCTACTTTGGTATAATGTAATTGGTTAATATCCGACGGAGATAACCACGTGCATGAAAACTAGAAACCTATTAGTCTAGTGGGAAACATCTATAAGATCATCCCTGAGGTACTTTCTGATGGAATGTGCTGGATGAGACAGTGTCTACCTCGCAGAATGCTTTTGTGGAAGGAAGACTAATTCTAGACGTGACATAGGTGGCAAATGAAGTAGTAAATCCATAAGGAAGCTGGAAGAACTTGGTATATTTTGCTAGCTGGACCTCAGGAAAGCGTATCACGTACGATCATATCAATTGGGATTTCTTGAATTCTTTATATTGAGAATGAGATTCGGTGACAGGTGGAGGAAGTGGATTAGATGCTGCATAGCTATGGTCAGATACTCGGTCCTGGTGAATGGTTGCCTATGTGGGGTTTTTGGTAGCTTGAGAGGCCTGAGATAGGGAGATGTATTATTGCCCATATTATTTATAATGCTTATGAAAGCGTTGAGTAAAATGATGGATAGAGTTGTGATAAGTGGACAATTGAGGGGTTTCTCTACCGCGGGGATCAAGGCATTGTCAGAATTAAACACTGCTTATTTGCAGACGAGGCTAATATTTTGCGATGCCAACAAAAACCACCGGAAGCCTTGAGAAATTTTCATCTAGTTGGTGAAGTGGATAATTCTGATAGTGTGCTCAACTGTAGGATTGGAGCCCTCCTAACCACTTATCTTGGTCTGTCTTTTAGTTCATTAAAAAAAGACAACAACAATGTGGAATCCCGTAGTAAAAGGTAGAGAAAAGACTTGCAGTATGGAGAAAAGATATTCTCAAAAGGGATAGGAAGTGTTAACTAAAAGCAAATATATCGAGCAATCCCACTTATTTCGTGTCCCCGCTAGTACTGGCTAGCGTGACAGAAACTGAAAGACTACAGAGGAACATCCTGCGGGACTCCGTCTATGGGGCAAGAAACTTGCATTTAGATGGGAAGTTGTTATGAGTTATGACCTCCAAAAGGTGGGGGAGCTAGGGGGAAAAACTCTCACGTCGTTAACAAGGCCGTGTTAAGGAAGTGGCTATGGAGATTTGGAATAGAGGAGATGTGATAGCGGAAAAATATGGCACCATGGAAGGGGGTGGATGACCAAAGACACCAATGTTCCTTTTTGGTGCAGCCACCGGAGAGATACGTTTTGATAAGGAGCCTCTGGAGAGATATCTTTTGATAAGGAGGCTCTGGTGAGATATTATAAAGAGATGGAGAAGAGTCTAATGGTTATCTCATTCAGGGTGTGGAATGTACAAGGTTAGTTTTTGGGGGACCAGCATGTTGAGGATTACTTTCACAAATATCTAAGTATTTCGTGAAAAAGAGATAACTGTCAGTTGGGAGATTAATGAGTGTGAGTTTAATTTTGGATCTCAAACTTAAGAAGGATTTTTCAGGATACAGATTTTGCTTGAAATGCTCTATATACAAACATTGCTGGTAGAGAGTCATAATTCTTATAAATGGATGCTAGGAAGTGGTGGATTACTACTGTGGGTTGCTAGTTAGAGAGAAGTCAGGTTTTCCTATTTTCTGGTTTGGATCCTATGGTGCCAAAAAAGATTTGTTTTTCCATTTGGCTGCCTGCTAGTGGCGCGGTTCTAATAGCCAAAAATTTGAGGAAGAGGAGGATCACATATGCTAGTTAGTGCTTCATTCATGTGTAGCCACTCAGGAGAGGACATGTATCATCTCATACTAAATTGTTGGGTAGCATCATGTCTGTGGTCGGAGCCTTAGATGGTTCGGACATAATGGACCATTCCGGGTACTATGAAGGATGCATTATCTAGTTGGGCCATTAAAGGAAAGAAGAGAAGACACCAGGTGTGGGATGTTGCTCATTAGCACTTATATGGATAATATGGAGGAAAAGAAATAGGAGAGCTTTTGAAGGAAAAAGAGCTTAATTTTGTACATCTGGAGAATAATAACCCCTGCTTTTAATGTCTTTTTGGTGCATCCACGAGGTTCCTACTTGTATAGAAGATAGGTGACGTGCATGGTGGTTCTCTAGTTTTTGGTGTACCCCTTGTATACAGGAGCTTTCCCACTATCAATAAAATTATACTTTATAAAAGAAAAAAAGAAAAACTGTGGCTTGTTAATTTTTAGCAGCATCTTCTGATCTTCTCTGTAGAGTAGTGAAGATCTCTGATTAGTTTTGTGACTTTATAGGGGTAATGAATTGATGTAATGTTGCAAACAGTTGACCTTAAGAGAGAGGTGAAGGATACAGAGCCTTTTACACATTAAGAGAGAGGTGAAGGATACTAATAGTTTTCTTTTCCTGGTCTACTTAGTCTTCATGTCTATGATTGGCATTACTGTGAAATGCTACTCCTGAAATAATACTTAATTTTGATGTGTAATACCTTAAAATTTTGCTTCACTTAGTTTTTTGGATTTACCTTCCGATCTTTCTTGCATATTGCACATTGCACAGGTGAGAATGTTATAATGATCTTGATGCTGTGTCCTTATATAATCTTTCTTGAGGCTTACATGATTGTCTTTCTTTCTCCAGTTGAACAGAAACGTCACAGGACCTAGGCATCCTGGAGTTATTGGAGATCGTGGATCGGGATCTTTTTCAAGGGAAAGTAAGTGCACATGTGTATTCATCTTTGTGTCAGTATCTGATGTTGCTATTTTATTTTAAAGAAATCTCTGACTATTGGCCGAGTGATATTCACTTCGATTTTCCTTGTTAATTATATCTGTTGCTACTCTACTCAATTAATTTCTTAGTCCCTCTAGTCGGGTGGGCGCCGGCCGGTTTTTCGTAGAAATTATATTCCCCTAATCGTTCTATCTGCCCCTGCATATTTGGTCGTAGTCCAAGTTTTGTAAATTCTGAGATATCATACATAGGCACTTGAATCATACCTTTGGAAACTAAAATTGGTTGCGGTGCTCGTGGCAGAGAATTCGCTCTTTCTTTCAGTTTTGGTCTTTTTGGTGCTGACTGTAAATTTGAAGTCCTTTAAATCCTTCATTATCTCCCTACCATCTTTCTTCTTCTTTTTTGTGGCCAGGCATGCATCTTTTCAATTTTGCATGTTCAACTATTAACAGAAAATCTATAGGAGACTCTTGTATCTAAGGAAAATCTGATTTGCCATTGTAATATATGCCATATTAGATCTATAGTTCATTATTGTCATTCTTATGTGATGACCTTGCCATGTAGGTCTCTTTGATTGACAGAAGTTGTTTGCAGGTTCATCGGCAGCTGAATGGGCAAAGGAAGCTGACTTTACTGATTGGTTTGATCAGCATTTGTCTGACACTGAATGTTACCAGGATAGCAAAAGATGGTCTTCGCAGCCACATTTCTCTCCTGTTCATCTTGCAGAGTCAAAACCATTGTATAGAACATCCTCATACCCTGAGCAACCCCAGCAACTTCAACGCTTCTCAAGCGAACCCATTTTAGTGCCAAAGGCATCTTACACTTCTCTCCCTCCTCCTGGGGTCAGATCTCAACAATCCTCACCGCACAGCCTATTGCATCATCAAAGTATGCCATCTCTTGCTGCTGGACCTCAGTCTCCCTATTCAACTGCCAATCTCCCCACTTTGTCAAATCCTAATATCCATTTAGCAGGCTTGTCGCATGGTCTCCATTATGGTGGAAACATGCCACAGTGGACCCCTACAGGTCTTTCTATCAATACCCGGCTGCAAAACCACTGGATTAGTCATGCCGGTCTCATCCATGGGGATCATTCTAGCCTCTTAAATAGTATATCTCCACATCAATTTCCTCAGAATGGGTTATTATCCCCTCAGTTGATGTCCCCCCGGCAGCTGCAGCAGCATAGATTGCATCCTTCAGTTCAACCATCTTTAGCTCAACCATCTTTAGCTCATTTTTCTGCACTGCGTTCCCAGTTTAGTTCCTTTCCTTCACCTTCCCATCTGGGTAAGTATGGATCGGCTGATTCGAGAGATTCAAGATCTAAGTCATCAAATAAAGGTAGACAGAATGTGCGCTTTTCTCAACAAGGCTCTGAAGCTGGTAGCCAAAAATGTGAGAGTAATGTTTACAAGTTCAGATCTAAGTACATGACTGGTGATGAAATAGAGAGCATCCTGAAAATGCAGCATCCTGCAACACATGGCAATGATCCATACGTGGATGATTATTATCACCAAGCTCGGCTTGCAAAGAAAGCAGCTGAGTCGAGGTCAAAAAATCGTTTTTGTCCAAACAAGGAGCAACCTTCACGGTCGCGTAATAGCACAGAGTCACAGCCTCATCTCCATGTTGATGCTAAGGGGCAGATTTCATTTTCCTCCATCCGCAGGCCTCGTCCTCTTCTTGAATATGATCCACCCGGATTTGTATGCAATGGCAGTGCTGAACATGACATGTCTGAGAAACCTTTAGAGCAGGAACCGATGCTTGCGGCTAGAATTACAATAGAGGATGGTTTCTATCTTCTCCTTGAGGTTGATGACATCGACAGGCTACTTCAGTTTAGTCAGCCGCAAGATGGAGGTGCTCAGCTGAGGCGGAAGCGGCAGATCCTGTTGGAAGGCATGGCTGCCTCACTTCAGCTTGTTGACCCACTTGGAAAAAGTGGGAGTTCAGTTGGGCTTACCCCTAAAGATGACATTGTGTTCTTATGGTTGGTGTCTCTTCCAAAAGGCCGGAAACTCATTTCAAGGTATCTTCAGCTTCTGGCACCCGGTGGCGAGCTTGCAAGAATAGTTTGCATGGCAATTTTTCGGCATTTAAGGTTTTTGTTTGGTGGTCTTCCACCTAATCCAGGAGCCACTGAGACGATCACTAATCTTGCAAAAACAGTTTCTGCATGTACCCGTGGCATGGACCTTAATTTGCTTAGTGCTTGTCTAGCTGCTGTTGTTTGTTCCTCAGAGCAGCCGCCTCTTCGTCCTCTTGGAAGCCCTGCTGGAGATGGAGCCTCTGTAATTCTTAAATCTGTTCTTGAAAAGGCGACTCATCTCTTGACTGAACCTCAGGGTGTTAACAGCTTCGGCATGCCTAATCCTGCTCTTTGGCAGGCATCATTTGATGCCTTTTTTGGTTTACTTACCAAGTATTGTCTGAGTAAGTACGACTCAATAATGCAATCGATACTTCCACAGAATCAGTCAAACACAGAGACGTTTGATGCAGAAGCTGCAAGAGCTGTAAGCAGAGAGATGCCGGTTGAACTTTTACGTGCTAGTCTCCCGCACACAAATGAGCACCAAAGGAAGCTGTTGTTGAATTTTGCTCAGAGGTCCTTGCCTGTGACCGGATCCAATGCTCACGGTGGAAGCACTGGACAAATAAGTCCTGAATCTGTAAGCTGTTAGTGGAGATGCTAAGATGTCATAATTGCAAATAATTTTCAAGATCATCATCTGACTCCCCCTTTTAGAACACAAAATTCTGCTATACCTCCATGCCAGAAAAAATGTCGAAGGCTAGAATCAAGGGTATGCATATATGTTGGGCGCCGTTTTAATGCCTAAAGCTACTCCTCCTCCAACTTGTGTCTTTTTCTAGTTTTTTCCAACTTTTTCCTTTCTGCCCACCCTTTCTTTCCATGTTTCTTTTCCTTCCTTTCAACTTTTCTTCATCCTTTTTTTGAAGAAAAGGTTTGGTTCTTTCTCTTTTGTGACAAGTCTCATCTTTCGTAGCTGTGTATAATGTCAGAAAGTGACGGGGTTATTGGTCCCTTTTAGTATTTTTCATCCAAAGAGCTTATTTTTCTAATGCTCTTTCTGTAAACTTGGATAAAAGCTGGAAAGGTAGGATGTAAAGATGATTTATGGGGAGTGTTAGGAGCTCTTCCACTTGGCCATCTTCTCTCTTTTTTTTCAGGAAGAAGAGGCGTTGACGTCGCTGGCTCATAGGACATGATGGTTCAACTCTGCAGTTTCAGTAGGGAGATATTTGTTATAGACTTGAAACTTTTATGGATGAAAACTGTAATGATTACATGCTCTTGTTCATTGACTATTATTCTACTGAATAACTTTCCCCCATATTGCTTACAAAGTTGATTTGATATTTGCATTTGATATTTGCTGTACCCTGTCGATGGTTCAGGTACGCCAATGGCATTATAGCTTTTTACCAGTGTTGGCGCACTGGATGTACCATAGATGATGCTTTATGTCTTCAATTTGTTGCAGTATGAAGAGGGCTGTGGATTCTTTGTTATAATCGACTGAATTTCAATGTCATTGGCAATGCTGGCTGGGATTTAGCCAGTACCTATGCTCTTTCTCGTAGTAATGGCCCGGGATAGCCATTTTTTAATATGGTATTTAGTTCTTATCCAGTATTTTTAATGCTAAGCAAAAATAGCCACTACTCTATTGAAATTAATACGAAAAGATATTTTTATCCTTGCTTCATGAGTGCTGTGTAAATATTAAGGACATGGTGTCCTTAACATTTACACTACACACATGAAGTTACGGACGCCATGTCCATAACATTTGCATTGCACATTTAATATTAAGGATATGATGTCTTAAAGTTTAACAACGGAAGGTGCAAATACATGTCACTTTGTCCTTATATTTACGCAACATTCATAAAGTTAAAGACACTATGTCCTTAATATTTACACAACACTTACAAATTTAAGGACATAGTGTCCTTAACATTTACACTGTACACATGAAGTTAAGAACACCATGTCCTTAATATTTACGCTGCACATATGAAGTTAAGGACATGGGGTCCTAAAGTTTAACACCGGAAGGTGTAAATACAAGTTAAAGACATTATGTCCTTAACATTTACACTGCACACATATGAAGTTAGGACGCCATGTCCTTAACATTTACTCTGCACATATGAAGTTAAAGAAATGATGTCCTAAAGTTTAAAAACGGAAGGTACAAATGCAGGACACATGACGTTAATATTTACATGGCACCTATGCCTAGCACAGAGGTATTTTTGTCCGAGCAGGTAAAAATTTATTAAATACTGGCTAAAAAGTAAATACATGTGACTAAATAGTAAAGACATCTCTAGTTAGTGGCTAACTGTGCACTTCCCCCGTTTCTCCTTGCTTTTAGTTAATTCCAAAAATTTGGAAAATTAGAAAGAAGTACCATAGAATGAATAGTGATCTGTGTGATATATAATAAGCTCAATATGTACACAACTACTACGTCTCAATTAAGCTAGTTGGGATCGTGAATTCTCGATCTTCTTATTCGATCAAGTTGTACTCACTTCATTCCATATTGATTTGAGCATTGGAGTGATTTCAAGCCATTAGAGCCCATCTCTAACACCCTTTTTTAAAGGGTGAAAGTTAACCGATAATGGAAGAAATAGACGCAGTGCACACAAATTGACCTGAAATGCTAATGATAAATAAATAAAGAAATAAGTAAACAATAAATAAAAGCATTCCCAATAAGTCCCTGTTATGAACGGGTCCCGGGAAGGGTCGGATCAAAAAGATCTATTGTATGCAGCCTTACCCTATATTTTACAAGAGACTGATTCCCCGTGACCTCCTGCTCACGTGACGACAACTTTTACCGGTTACTCCACAGAAGACAGGACTTCGTTTTGGCAGTTTAATTAGGTTCTAAAATAATTATCATCCCCTCGTTTTGAAGCTTAGATCTACTTTTGCACCATGTACTCATATATCTGAATCTTTTCTTTTCTTTAACTCTTTTTTTTACTCTTCCTTTTTTATTTAGCTCTCTTTATACTTGATAATATTTTTAAATCACTTCTCTTGGTTTTTCCTTTCTTGTTTATCTTTTTTCTCCATTTCTTTGCATTTCAGTTTGCTTTTACAGATCAAAGACTCTTCATTTCATCTTCTACTTAGGTAAAAAAAGAAGAAGGTTCTTTGTTCTCTTTACTATTGATCATTTAGTATTTTTTTTTTTTGGTTAATTACGTAATAGTTTTCGTTGATTTTCAACTTTTCTTTTTGCATGGCATTTGTACACAGGTCATACTTTGTTGTGGTGTTCTTTCTGGGGATATAATTTAATTTTCAGCCTAATTATCAATCAACCAATCTCGATCTCAAACTAGTTGGTCTAATTCGTCACACTATTTTGTTATATATTCATTCTCATATGCGGATTCAGAATTTTAATTCAACAGTTAGTAATTCGTGGTAGGGAGTTCAAGTTTAGTATGAGTATATACTTTTTGTAAAATTACTCAAATATATGTATAATTTCCATTGGGGTGCGGTCCCTTCCCGCGTGAATGCGGGATGCCTTGTGCATCTGACAGCCCTTTTATATGTATAATTCCCGCATATTCATCCTTGCATAGAGACTGATTTACCTTCTCCCTCTTGGTGCAGGGGAGAGAAGTTATAAATTATGACATTTTATTTCCATCAATTTATATTTTAGCATGTATGTGGAAGTTGCAATAGCAAAGCAATTTGTTGAGAAGTAGGAATTCTTTTCTAGAAATAATACAACGATAACTAATCCCAGCATAACTTGTATTCAAACCAAACGACCCCTTAATAATGTTAGAACTTTAAATACTTGTCATACATACTCTCCCCATTCAGTAGCAACATTTCCTTTTTAGTCGTCTCGAAAGAATGACAGCTTTCTAAAAACGAAAATGATTTAACTTAAACTTCCTATTTTAACCTTAACGCGAAGCTGCTATAGCCATGTAAATGTTACGGAATGTTCAAGATCACAAGTTTTGAAAAGTTTTATAACCACACAAATGTTACTCTATGTTTCGAGTATCAAAAGTTTTCATTTCTTACTTAAACTCCATTTCTGTTCAAACTTTGCCACATATATTGAAACGGAGAGAGTATGTAATAGCTATAATGATTCATCAACATGGTAATAATTCACAAAGTTGCGATGAGCTAGAAATCTAAGCATGTCCATTTGCGCGTTGATTTTCAGGCATGGATTTTGTGGTTGCGTCGAAGAGAAGGAGCAACATTACAAGGAGACTGCTCTTGGCTGCAGGCCTTACTGCAATTTGTTTCCTCATATTCAGAACATCTCCTTGTTTTGGTAGTTTCATGAAGGTTAAATTCTAACCGAACTTGTCTTCTTAATTCTTATGCAATTGCATTTCTATTTACTTCTTCAACCCTGAATTTAAAGTGGAACTATAAATCACAACAGTTTAAGTGGGCTCTTCGGACCCTGCGTGAATGCAGGATGCTTTGAACACCGGGCTGCAATTTGCTTACTAGGTGGCATTATCTCAAAACAATATTTTCTTGTTTTTCGCCTTCTTTAAAGTATATAAGCTTTGTCAACTAAAATCTTAAAATGCACCTAATGTTTTACCTTAGAATTTCGTTCTGATACGAATCTAACCGTCATTTTCAAATATAAAATTCAGTTTTCTCAACATGAACCTGGTGTAACTCATGTCTTAGTTACTGGAGGCGCTGGCTACATAGGTTCGCATGCTGCCTTTCGGCTCCTAAAGGATTCATACCGTGTAACTATAGTGGTATTTACCTTTTCATTTCAGAGTCCCTTTATGAATCGAGTTTTGAACTTCTAGCGCCATTTTCCACAATCATGTGATTCATTTGAACAGGACAACCTTTCGCGTGGAAATATGGGCGCTGTAAAAGTTCTCCAAGAATTGTTTCCTGAACCAGGACGTCTTCAGTTTATTTATGCTGATTTAGGAGATGCAGTAGCTGTATCCCTAATGCTTTCTTTTATTCTTCCTGTTATTCTTCTTATGCTTATGTTGATAACTAGCATCTCTTTTACTGGTCCAACTATAGGCTGGCATTTACTTATCCTTAACTAGTACCTCAGGTTAACAAGATATTTAAACGAAATGCATTTGATGCTGTGATGCATTTCGCAGCTGTTGCATATGTTGGTGAAAGTACTCAAGAGCCTCTTAGGTACTTCCCGAACTTATCAAGCTCCAACTCATATCGACTGTTATATCTTTCAGTTTGATGCATTTTCTACTTGCACTAAAAAAAAAAGGGCAGCCCGGTGCCGGACCACAAGGGTCTATTGTACGCAACCTTACCCTGCATTTCTCCTCTGTAAATATAATTTGATTTCAAGAACTAGCTACAGAATGCAGTGATCAGAAAATAGTCTTAATGTTGAACTTGTTGTTTTCGAGCTTGTGCATCTCTTATATTTACAAAGCTCAAAATTATGAGAATCTTTACTTTTTCTGTATCATCCAATTTTCTTCTCTCAGAGTATTTTATTTTTGAGTACCGTGCAGGTATTATCATAATATAACATCGAATACATTGCTGCTAGTTAAGGCAATGGCGACACATGGTGTAAAGACACTAATTTATTCTAGTACCTGCGCCACATATGGAGAGCCTGAGAAAATGCCTATTACAGAAGAAACCCCACAAGTCAGTGAATATATTCTAGTTACTTAAGCAGTGCACATTAAATTGAATATTGATATGGTAACTTATACGTCTATTAGCGAAACTTTCCTCTTTGTTGGATTAGAGCAAGTTTTTGCCATTTGTTACTTCTGCTGGTGCTGATGTATAAGAATAATTATTTGGTTATTGTAGCAATAGTCGATGATTCTAATTATTCCAATGCGTTGATGCAACTTTGTACGATCAGGCACCAATAAATCCATATGGCAAAGCAAAGAAAATGGCTGAAGATATCATACTGGACTTCTCAAAAACTTCTGATGTTGCTATCATGATATTAAGGTTTGTGCTTTACTTCATTACTTTGAAGAGGGATGATCAGCTAATTCTTACTAAGGAATTTCCAATTTTTTTATTGTACTTCACATTTTAGTCTAACTTGCATAAGAAGGCTGAATACTTTCTATTGCTAAATCATAGTAGTATAGTATTTGCCCCTTTTGAACGGATACATAAGCACATGCAATCAGAGGCGGATCCAGAATTCAACGTGTACGGGTTCAAACCCATTATATTTTAAAAGTTATGGGTTCATATATACTATTTCTTGCAATTTTAGTAGATTTTTAACTAAATTTAAAACGTTGTATCGAAAGCACTGGATTTAGATGAACCCGGTACTTTCAAGCTGCATCCGCCTCTGCCTGCGATATCTCCTAATGATCTCCGATATTTCTCCAGGATTCATGGTATCCTAAAGAAGAAAAATCTGCTAATTTCTTTATGTTTGATGAAGTTGTTAAGTTTGGTGATTTGAAGTTGATCAATGTAGTACACATGCAAGTATCTTACAGACTCTGATGAAATAATCAGGTATTTCAATGTAATTGGCTCAGACCCTGAAGGAAGATTAGGTGAAGCTCCTCCACCAGAATTGCGCGAGCAAGGCCGTATTTCTGGTGCTTGTTTTGATGTAGCCAGGGGAATTATTCCAGGGCTGAAGGTAAGCAGTAGTAGCTGTACATTAGATGTTGGATTTTTCAAAGCAGTGTCTTGAACTTGTATCATGTTTCTCTTTATTCATAGTTTATCTACTAGTATGGGTTTAGAAGGGGAGCCTTGATTGTAAATGATAAAGTTGCTGCTATGTGACCAAAGGAGGTCAGGGGTTCGAGCCGTGAAAACAGCCTCTTGCAACAATAGAGGATAAGGCTGCGTACAATAGACTCTTGTGGTCCGGCCCTTCCCCGGGCCTCGCTCATAGCACGAGCTTAGTGCACCGTGCTGCCCTTTATGAGTTTAACTTTCGTATCTTATAGTGCAAAACAACTTTTACACTATCAAGTCACCTGAAAGATAACTACGGGTAAATAACCAAGAAACTAATACAGGTTAGCTGCTAAAAGTGATTAAAATACACTGATGTGCAAAAAGATCTTTACACTGACATTGTGTATACGTTAAATCCTCATCTTTAAAATATAGCAATGAATCTTTTCTTCTATATGGTGAACTGCAGATAAGAGGAGTAGATTACAACACACCCGATGGAACGTGTATAAGAGACTACATTGATGTGACTGACCTAATTGATGCTCATGTAAAAGCATTAGAGCATGCAAAACCTAGCAAAGTTGGAATTTACAACGTCGGGACAGGAAAAGGTAAAAATCATTTGACCTATTACAACTGCGCGCAGTATTATACATACTCTAGTTTAAGTGTTTAAATTTTGTCATACGCTTTCTTACAACAGGTAGTTCAGTGAAACAATTCGTCGAAGCTTGTAAAAGGGCTACAGGAGTTGATATAAAGATTGAATATCTCACACGACGTCCAGGAGATTATGCTGAAGTCTATAGTGATCCGTCCAAAATCAGGCGAGAACTAAATTGGATCGCGAGATACACACTTGAAGAGAGTTTAGCTATAGGATGGAGATGGCAGAAGGCACATCGAAATGGTTACAACTAAAATAGATAAGTCTAAGATTTGTTCTTTTTGCTTTCTGCATAGATAACATTATACCCGTTGGACCTGCAATGGCTTCGGATCCAGAGTGTTAGACAGTAGACACTGATCATATTATAATTTGATTGTCTGTTAGATGTATAACTGCAAAATCTTTCGGCGTCTTTGTTTATATATATATATATTCTATTATTCTTGTATATCAGTAGGCATTCAGCAATTCACTTGACTTTGGTAAGATGTATAATGTAATGCATTTCACTGCCCAAATGAATACTATTCCAAACTGTAAACATGAGAAAAAAATAAAAGACGTTCAAGGTTTCAACAAGAATAGCTATATGATCTTTTGTCACAATGATTTTTTTGATATTTGAATCATTTCTTTGGCAATTGTTTACCTAAGTTGAGAAAAGGTCTAAAGAAAACAATCATTCTTTTTTTTTTGTCTACACTACATAGATGATCCTTGGTTGATTTCACAAGAGGATGTTGTTCACATCCCAGAAGCCAAAATTGCAGAACAAGATACAGAATTTGCTTAGCTTTAGCAGGTGCACTGGATTAGAGTACAAAACCTGGGGTCGTTTGGTCGGGAAATAAGTTATCCCAGGATTAATTGTCCGGAGATTAGTTATCCCTGAATTGTTATTCCACGCTCCCACAGGGATAAAAATAACACTACATCTCGGGATAACTAATTGCTGAATTAGTTATACCGCGATTTTATCCTAACCAAACGTGGAATAAACTCATCTCAAATTTAATCGCAGGATTAAGTATCCCTTATCCCTCGTACCAAACGAGTCCTTTCGAAATTTAGAGAATATCTAACAACAAAGAGGGAGAACATCCCTTCTTCCATCCTTTCTTTATCTAAGGGTCTATCGGAAACAGTCTGGGATAGGGCTACATACATCCTACCTTCCCCAGACCCCACTTGTGGGATTACACTGAGTTGTTGTATCTAACAATAAAATTCTTATTTGAGTTAAAATAATAAATACTCCCTCCATTTACTTTTACTTGTCCACTATACTAAAAATATATTTTTATTTTTACTTGTCCATTTTAGCAAATCAAGAGAAAGATAATTTTTTTCCTATTGGACCCTTATCATTAACTACTTATTCCTTAAATTATTTTCAAAGGTTTTTTGAAATGCTATATTATTATTATGGGTAAAATTAAAATATATATATTTTATTTATATTTTTTTAAAGGGAGTACAAAGTTAAAAGTAGACAATTGAAAATAAATAGAGGAAGTAATTTATAAGCAAAGGAATATTGGAATGAATCAAATGCAGAAAAATGGTTAGAGAATTGCTTGATTGATTAATTAATATTCATTCCCTTTAGTATATAGATAGAGTCCACTCAAGTTTACAGTATAAGTGGAAAATTAATGCATTACTAGCTTTTAATCTCACTTAAGAGTCTTGGACTATACATACAAAGTAAATAGGCAAAATATCTAACATCAGTCAAGCCTTACGGGTCACGGGTTTATTTGGGCCGGACTTAAAATTCTCATTTTTAAATGAGCTTAAAAAATTCTAGCCCAATCTTATTAAATCACGGGTTGGACTGAGCTAGCCCAACGGGCCAACCCCATATTGAGGACTCTAATATGAGCTCTTCTCCTCTTCAATGATTAACCTCCTTCTTCATCAACTTTTGCTCTGACAAAATAATAGCCATTTGAAATTGCAAACCAAGATTCTAAAATTGTGAACTGTAACAAATAATTGCACTGGCAAAGGCGAGGATATTGCAGATGCCCGGGGCGGACACTGACTTCTTCTAAGGCTAGAAGATCACCGGAAGACTACCAGGACTAAAGCATATCGTGAAAGACGCTCTAGACGATCGTGCTTCGATCGTATCTCCGGAGCATCGTAGAATACAAATATCATGAAAGTGAGAGCACGAAAAAACTTTTATATATATAGGTTTTTCTTCGAATATAAATAATTAATTTGCGGATACCGATTAAAAATAATTGAAAGTAATTAAGTATCAATAAGGACAAATAATAACTCCTTAAAGCTATTACAATTGTAGATGCAGACACATTTACAAAACGAATTATGACAATAGACAGACATCACTTACGTAAAATCTTGCCTACGCTATTACAAGAAGCAGACTAATCACCCTAGTATTTTGATCCGAACAAATAACTTAACTTTAAGGTGAAAATTAATATTTCCACCTTTTTCACTTCCTCTATCTTATTTATTCATTTCAAGTAAATAATCACTTGTGTATGTTATGATTTGGGGCCTCTGCTGATGACAAGGAAAGTGCAACAATTTTGCCTTCAAGCTGCCCACCATCTTGTGGCTGCAGCTGCTGATTATGGAGGTACTCACAAAGCTGATCATGATTGACTTGACCACTCTGTTATTAAATTAGAATTAATAATTAGGAAATAATCACATTTGCTCAAAGTAAATCTTACTCAACGCAACAGTAAAAATTGTCGTCATGTGATACAAAATCACAAACGGTAAAAGATGTTGTCGTGTAATTAAACAATCGTGAAGTCAAGTAACAAAATAAACTCTTTTAGATTTATAATGTAAAATTACATATAATAAATTCAATATAGCACGCCACTTTATTTTCATCCTAGCACTAGAAAAGTCGATCATTTTAAATCTACTAAACAAGAAAATAATCCTCCAATATTAGTACAAGTGGGACAAAAAGACTGAGCCGAGACATACAAGTTTGTAAAATAGAGTTTTTCTCGATCGGCCAACTCTTTTGTTTTTTAGAAAAATCAAAAGCAAGCGAGCAACAATATGAAGAAGAAATAAATAGTATTCTCTTAAAGTTAGATAGTGATTGTAATATCGAAACAATTCCTTCTTTTAGCCATTTAGATGACCGGAGGCATATACAACTTGTCCTATGCGGTGTCACGTATGGGACACGTTTCGTCAAATTTCTTACTAGTTATGTATAAGAAAAATAAATATAGAAACTGACACCACTTACAATTACAATAAGTTATTTGTTTGTTCATTTCTTCAAATTGTGACACCGTTTATGAAAAACTCTGCACACGCCATTGCATGACTGAAACCTAATAGTAATTCTTGCATACACAATATGACACTATATATTTTTTAATTTAAAGTTCTTTGTAGTATTACTTGATCAAATATTGTAATCTTGAAAGCCAAGATAAAAGGAAAATTAAACCAAGATAAAAGATAATGAAGAGATCTTACTTGTGTTTTGTTTACATGGAGATTTTGCATGTCTTGATCTTCTTGTGGGAACTTTTCAGTTGGTCTTACCATTTGTGCCATCTTTTAACCCTGAAAATTTACTATACTACTATATCAAAAGGAAAAGAACATAATAGATAAAGATGAAATAGTGGGATTTTAAAGAGAAATGTTGAGGACACAAGTATAAATAAAGAAAAAAAAATTGTTGGTTATACTTTCTGAGTGTACCTTACCAAACAGTCCCTTGATTAACGGGTAACCATTTACATGAATCAGTGGTTGTCAGCTAATTACCCTTTTACCAAAAAAAAAAAGAAGTATTTTTATATTTCTTTCTCACATAATTTATTAAACAATTATTGATTAAGTTAGTACTTCTTTTATTTAAACTTGTACTTCTTTGACTAGCTGCCTCATAATATACCACTTGACCATTAATAAAAAGAAAAAAGAAAAAAGAAAACGAAAATTCTTCTAATAATAAAGGAATAAACTGTAGTATTTACTTTCTATTCCTAATGTTGCCAAATCTTTTTGACTTTATGTCTTACAAAGTTAATAGCGGCACGTGGATTATGACTAATACCTTGTTTGATTAAGTGTAAAAATCAGTTTATTTTGAGAAGTATTTTATAAGAAATATTTTTCGAAAAAATACTTTTGAAGAAAAATAAATTTTTTTTTACTAATCAATTTGAAAATTTTTTGATCAATAATTTGTGTTTGGCCTAGCTTTTTAAAAAGTACTTTTAAATATCAAATTATGAATAAGGAGAGATTTACTTAATAGTTAATATTATATAAGTAGATAATTAATTACAAATATTTATTATTAAAGATGATAATTCAGCTTTTTATTTTATTTAAGTAAAATATAAAAATAAAATTGATAAATACTTTATTCTGTCAAGATAATTTATACATATCAAAAAATCGTTCAACAAATATGAAAGTTCACTCCAAAAGACATTATATTACTTAATAGTTTAAATTAAGTAAGGCAATTTTTAGTACTCCCTCCGTTCACTTTTACTTGTCCACTTTGGACTTTGCACCCCCTTTAAGAAACAATAAATACATAATTTACCATGATACCCATATTAATTGGTATATGGTTTTAATGGATTTGTAAAATAATTTGGAATGAGTAATTAATGATAAGGGCAAAACATGAAAAAAAAATTATTTTTCTCCTAGTATGTGAAAAGTGACAAGTAAAAATGAAAATTTATTTTTAGAATACTTGACAACTAAAAGTGAACGGAGGGTGTATATACAATATTTGATAAAAATATTTTTGGTAAGAAGAAAATTCAAAAATGCTTCCACTTCTGTTTATGGGAGGAAACTATTTTTTCTGTTTTTCAAAAATTGATTCTAGTCTCTACAGGATCAGCAACAGCTTCTTGGGCTGGGCCACCAGCTTGAGGCTGTTCCTGATGCTGGACTTCAGCAATGGTAGCCACTGCTTCTTC